>CAUDMG010002620.1:92500-205000 GCA_958450375.1 Homarus gammarus | reverse complement strand
ATACCAAACTCCCCGACGACTAACTGGTGCTGACAAAACTATGCAAATGAGTCCTCTGGGTACGTTTACTGGCTCAGCTGATGATGTGTGTTGATGGTAATGTTATTTTACTTTCAATTTTTCCTCCCTTACTTACATACATATTGACAAGACACGGAGATAAACATACGTCTACATATACATATATTCATGTATATATTTACTCGTTAATACATATGCATATACAACTACACATACACGCATACACACACATATAAAAGTCCACATGCAACGCAAACACAAAATACATACTTGCATGCACTCATACACACATAAAAACACTCGTACACACACACACACACACACGCACACACACACACACACACACACACACACACACACACACACACCCTTCACACAAACAGGTAAGATACTTCTAAATGGAGACTCAACTCTGCCACGGAGGAAAAACTAGGGTAGAAAAAGATCAATTTTTCACAGGCAGCGATGATGACACAGTTAGGATAATGGCGCCAGGATGCTCACAGGAGAGGGGGATAAAACGATATTATCCCATTACCCTAAAAAATCCATTAACCCTTTGAGTACGAGGACTTGAAGGTCATTGTACTCAAGGGGTTAAGATAATCGTACTCAAGGGGTTAAGATAGTTGTACTCAAAGGGTTAGGATTGTCGTATTCAAGAGGTCAGGTAAGGTTAGGTTATGTTGGACTAGGTTAGATTAGGTTAAGTTAGGTAAGATCAGGTCAGTTTAGTTCAGGTCGGGTTACTATTGGTTAGATTAGGTTAAGTTAATGTTAGGTTAGGTTAGGGTTGATTAGGTTAAATTAGGTTTGATTTGGTAATAGCCAGATCAGGTTAAGTTAAATTAGGTTAGCTCAGGTAAGGTAAGGTCAGGTTAGGATATTTCTTTAGCCACAACATAACCAAAAAAAAGAATACCCATTTACTTACAACACACACACACACACACACACACACACACACACACACCAAAATATTTACAACAAAAACACAACATCAAATCACCAGTGTTGTAATTCCCTTGACACGAGACACCTGACAAATACCTGAGACTTTTACCTTTCAACAGACATGCATGACTTAGAGTTTACTAGATATAATAATTATGTTACACTAGAATATAGCGCTGGGGGATTCTTGTGTTTTATATTGAAGTTATTGTAATATTGCGCCATTGGTTAGTATTTAATTTATGACTGGGAAAATAAGAGTGATTGAATGATAAGAAAGAAGTAATTATATAATGTTATTTCAAAGGTTTAAAAGTTTGGTTTATTATGAAAGGGGTGGATAGAGTGAGAATATAACATTAAAACAAGTTAAAACAATATGCGTAAGAATCGAGTACAGTGTGTGGGTTAACAAGTACAGTATGTGGGTTAACAAGTACAGTATGTGGGTTAACAAGTACAGTATGTAAGCTAACAAGTGCAGTATGTGGGTTAACAAGTACAGTATGTAAGCTAACAAGTACAGCTGCCACACACCACCAAACACAGTTAAATATACCAACCCTCGCTTCATCTCTCCTTCAACACAAACTAACAAAAGTGTCCAATAACCAACAAAACTTAAAACAACAACAACAATCACATCAATAACAAGACAATAACTCAAACATGATCACTGGCTGCATGAAATCACACTAAAACTCACACAGAAAAAAAACATTAATCAGTCAAGTCAGGTGTTTTGGGTGGAGATAAAACACCTGTAACTGTAACCATGGAGGCTGTGGAGTCGAGCGTAGGTTAGGTTGGGTTTAGTTAGGTTTAAGTTAGGTTACGTTAGATATTTTGATCATGGAGGCAGGAAACACGTAGGAAGCAACACGAAGGGACAAAAATTCTAGATCAAAGTGTAGTCAGGCAGAGGTCGGCTCCCCACTGCCTGGCTTCGTGAATGGCCAATCAGGTCACAGGTCACAGGGGAAAAAAATAACTACTGCTCCATGTTTCTCTTGTTAGTAATTTGGAACTGTGTATCTTACTGGCTAGACTCCTAACCTAACCTAACCTAACCTAACCTAACGTAACCTAAACCTAACCACAGACAAGAGCAACAGAACCTTGAGATAATATTTTTCCTGATATGTACGACTTTACTCTTAGGAGGCACCACGTTAAATAGGGTCGTGTGTGTGTGTGTGTGTGTGTGTGTGTGTGTGTGTGTGTGTGTAAAACAGTATACATATCAATACATTCACACACACACACACATACACATACACACACAAAGCTTAAAATAACATCATTTATTATTAACTTTCTTAACACAAACATCACAAGGGGGTAATCCTCAACTAGGGTGACCCACTAGCCAGCTCTCAACACTAAAGGCTGGTAGGAGGAAGGGGGGAAGGAACGAGGAAGAGGGGGTCGAGAGAGGAAGGAGGGGGAGAGTAAGGAGAATGACGTATGAGAAAATGGGAAGAGGGAGAGGAAGGAGAAGGTAAATATAGGTAGAAGAGAAGGGAAAGAAGAAGGAATGAGAGAGAGAGAGAGAGAGAGAGAGAGAGAGAGAGAGAGAGAGAGAGAGAGAGAGAGAGAGAGAAGGAAGAAAGGAGAAGCATCTTGTACCTATCTCTCTCCTGTACACAACATAGGAGTCCTTTGATATGAAGCTCCGAGAGCTCTCATCCTCACAGGACTTTAAAGCGACGATATTATTTCTGTATGGCCTTGTGTGTGCGTGTGTGTGTGTGTGTGTGTGTGTGTGTGTGTGTGTGTGTGTGTGAGAGAGAGAGAGAGAGAAAGAAAGATAATTGTGGAGTGGGGAGATGGTCCTCACGTCTTCCTAAAGTGGAGGGAACAAGAGCTCACTCCAAGCCACTTTCGACCCCAGTACGACCCTCACGCTACCCTAATACGACTCCTCACTACCATACCAACCACCCTACCATACATTTAGACCAATACCAACCACCCTACCATACATTTAGACCAATACCAACCACCCTACCATACATTTAGACCAATACCAACCACCCTACCATACATTTAGACCAATACCAACCACCCTACCATACATTTAGACCAATACCAACCACCCTATCATTCCCCAAGACCATTTTCATCCCTCGAGACCTTAGGAAGTTACTTAACATATACAGTACATAATACCATTCACACAAAGCCTTTAACCTCTTGAGTACAATGTGCTTACCTTGAGTACAATGTTCCCGTACTCTAGGGGAAATAAGTCAACGTATTTAAAAGGTTATGTTACTCAGTTAATTGACCGTATTCAGGGATCGGGCTGTACTGAAGGGGGTTATTGTTGTTGTTGTTGTTGTTGTTGTTGTTGTTGTTGTTGTAGTTAGTGTTGTTGCTATTAGTTTTGTTAGGAATGTTGTTATTATTATTATTATTGTTGCTATTATTGTTGCTATTATTGTTATTATTATTGTTATTGTTATCATTATTTTTAACGAACACCGTTGTTAATATAGTGTTATAGTTAGGCGACCATTACATGTGGACGTTCACTAACTCTTACTGAGTCTCTCTTGTTAAGGAGTTTACTCACGACTCACAAAACTTCTTGTTGTGGGCTGTTGTGTGTGTGTGTGTGTGTGTGTGTGTGTGTGTGTGTGTGTGCTGTGTGTGTGTGTGTGTGTACAAATATCACTTTTTTTGAAAACCATTGTATGTGACCAATAGCAAGGTATATTTATGACAATACACATTTTGATTGGTCTAATTATAACCGAACAGCAGCCTGAAATATACACTTTTTTATATACTCGCTGCATTACAAAATCCAGAAGACGACCAATCAAAAAAGAGAATCATAAAATGCGTCTGATTATATTGGGCCAATAAACAAAGCCATCACGGTAATATTATATTAACAGATATTTGAAGGAATGACTATCTGGCAACTGTGTACAAGAAAAACGAACTAAAACAAACAAAATAACAATAACAATATTCCCCCCCCCCCCCCCCCTTGTAGGACGGATATACAAAGAACAACTCTCACAATGTCTAACTAAACGGTTTCCCTTTTAAGTGGAACAGATTCTTGGTAAGTTTGAAACATTTTATTCTTGTAAAAGTTTGTATGTGTGTGTGTGTGTGTGTGTGTGTGTGTGGGAGGGAGGGGTGTAGGAGGGTAGGAGGGGTGGGGGAAAGGGGTGGGAGAAGTGGGTGGGGGAGGATGTGAGGGGAAGGGGTGGGTTACGAGGATGAAGGAATGGTGAGGGGGAGGAAAAGAGGGAGGGAAAGGATGGAAATAGAGGATGGAGAAGAGAATGAGGGAAGGAAGGAGAGAGGAAGAAAAAGGAGGAGGAAAATGGAAGGGGGAGGAAGGGGAAAGGGGAGGAAAGGGAAGGGGGGGGGGGAGATACAACACACTCTGGCATCGCACTTTTAAATTTTCACCCCAAGACCCTTCCCTCAACGCACTCAAGTCCTGTTCAAGACTCAAGATAAAGGTTCATAGACTCACTCGATAACCCGGGCTGGTTCATGCAGTAAAACCCTCTCTTTAACGGACTATATGGAGAGGTAAGTCCGTTATGTGGAGGTTTCATGGTATATATGTTTAATTAACCTGAATGTACCGAAATGTTACTGTTAGCTCTAAGGGTTTTGTGTCCAAGTCAATGAGTCTTGTTTTGTTTACAGTTCAGACGGTCATGGTAGTGTTCTCGAGTCAGTCAGTGCAGCGTTCTTGAGTCAGTCTGCGTCCTCGAGTCAGTGCAGCGTCCTCGAGTCAGTCAGTGCAGCGTTCTTGAGTCAGTATCAGTGCAGCGTTCTCGACCCAGTGCAGCGTCCTCGACCCAGTCAATACAGCGCCCTCGAGCCAATACAGCGTCCTCGATGGTAAGCACAAGGTCAGGAGGTCGTCTGGAGGGACCGTAACACCATCAAGGATTTATGGCTGAGTTCTGGCGGTGGAGGCGACATTCCGCGGGTGGCAGTGTTACGTGTTTTATGGCGGTGTTTAGCGTCTGCCTGGCGTCTAAGAGCTCCCACTGTCCGGGAGTTGTGGCCATAATCAAGATATTATCCTCGGCGACCAAAGACTCCCAAAGTAAGGCTATCAGGAAATCATAAATGCCATAATAAGTCTTGGCTGCCATTTGAGTGACTTTCAAGAATGTTATGGTTGTATTTCAGCGTCCAGGAATCATGGCAGCGTCCAGATTGTTATAGCGTTGTAGACGATCTCACAGCAGGCGTCCATAGTGTTAAGTGCTCGTAAATATATCCCAGTGATCACCTCAACCCTGGCCTAACCTAATCTAACCTATACATTGAAAATATGGACAGACAAACGTTTAATTTATCCTGTAAGTACTTAAAAGGTTCTACACACACACACACACACACACACACACACACACACACACACACACACACACACACACACACACACACACACACAGAGGACAGGTTTATATCAGAGTCTGGTAGTGGAGTCACAGCCACACCTGGGACTCACATCAATATTAAACCCTTATATTTATTCGTCCTTCAGGAGGTGTAAATTTATCTCTCTTAGGACTTGATGCCATCCTGCCATGACACACACACAAACAGACACACACACAGACAGACACACGCAAATACAGCCACAGACAGACACCCACACACAGTTGAACACACAGACACATACTAATAAGACATACACACACACACGATATACAAAGAGACAAACAAACACACACGAGGTCATAGTTTAAGTCAGGTTAACTTAATCCTCTATAAAACATAACACCCGTCGCCAGGTTAAACACAATGTTGACTATGTTTATCTTACCTCCTCACAACATTGTTTACCTAACCTAACCTAACCAACATCGTTCACCTTTCTGACACTAATTAACGTACCTAATCACGGATCATCGTAAGCCCGGGAGAGGAGGTAATATAACATATGTCAAAAACAACAACAACAACAACTCGCGTACTTGTCTAGCGCGTTACAAAATATTATGCAAATTAAAAGTGATGGGGAGATTGCACGTGAATGTGGTGGTTAGTAGTAGCGATTGTGGTTGATATAAGTAGTTGTGGTTGATAAATGTGGTTGTTACAAGTGGTTGCTGAGAATGTTGCAAGGATGTCACGGAAGTATCAACTGATCAACTGGCCTTAAAAGTTGCAAGTGTGGTACGGAAATTTCTCAAGGGAGTGTAGATATTGCAAGAGCCAGCACAGCATTGGAAGGCAGCGACTGAGTTATTTCCTCCAGAATCATAGCCAAGGGGTAGTCGGTGTGGGGGACCTGGCAAACAAACTTTCTGACGGACTGAATATTGACTTCTTTACAGTTCCTTCGTCACTGAGTCCTTCCCTCCTTTAATCCTTCTTTCACCTTGGCTTGGCTTATATCCTTTACAATAGGATGGCGTAGGATGGCTTCATTCTATCCTACGCTCTCTGTTTGTCTGTTTGTCTGTCTGTCTGTCTGTCTGTCTGTCTCCTCACTTCTTTGTTTTATTCTTGTGTTTTGTTGTTTTCTTTCCTCTTACTTTTCTAATATTTTCTTCTGATCTGCGTCTATTCAACATTTATCTCTCTCTCTCTCTATCTCTCTCGTCTAATTTCTTCCTCTGTTATTTTCTTGTCTTGTGTTTCTCATCTTTTCTTTTTCTTCTTCTTATCTCCTCTTTCTACATCAAGGGGCTGCAAGATATTATTTGGGGACTAATGTTTTTATGTATGTCCAGTAATGTGTTTGTAGTGTGTGTGTGTGTGTGTGTGTGTGTGTATGTCTAAATGTTTCTTTGGATATAACAACACAAGTATACCCCCCCCCCCCCCCTTGACACACACAACTTAACGCTTCAAGAAATAAGACAATAAGACCACATTACTGTTCGAGAATTTCCTGATAAAACTCCTTCAAAAAATACGTAAAAACAGCCTCCCACCCAGTCTCTTTTTATTCTTTTTTCTTTAACCTTCTTTTTCCCTCTTGTTTTCTCACTCTCTT
Organism: Homarus gammarus; assembly: GCA_958450375.1. Taxonomy (NCBI): domain Eukaryota; kingdom Metazoa; phylum Arthropoda; class Malacostraca; order Decapoda; family Nephropidae; genus Homarus; species Homarus gammarus. The sequence goes on along the minus strand of CAUDMG010002620.1, from coordinate 198,027 downwards.
TCTTCCCCTTTTCTTCTCACGTTTTGCTCTGTTATCGAGATTACATAATTCTTATTTAGTAATTTTGTTTTCATTTATGTTATTCATTTGTTTATTTCGCCTTAAATATAAACAATTCAATACCCTGTAGAGTCTTCAATCAGTAATATGTATATGACTGATGAATTGAAATACACAAGGGTCTTCAATACTCTGTGGAAAGGATTCAATAAGCGATGACTTATAAGGGATCGTCTTTCTTTTGTTATTCACCGATGTTCATTTGTTTTCATGTAACATATAGCGTCTATGATATTTAATTCATGTTTACGTAAAATATATTATACCAGTAATTATATAACAGATAGATGACTTAGGGAGACGAATATTATTAATAAATCTTTCAGTGTAAAGACGGGAGGAGAAAGAGAGAAAAAGGCGAGAAAGAGAGAAGGAAATACAGTAAAAAGAAAAAACGAAGAAAGTGAAGGAGAGAGATAGAAAAAAGGAAAGAAAGAGTGCACGAGGAGAAAATAATGAACAAAACCCACACATCCACCCACACCTTTACACCCACACCCACCCACCACACACACCCAGAAACCCACACTCTGCTCCGCCCCGGTACACAAGCTTCTCCTTCGTCGTATTAAAGTGGACTGATTTAAATTACTCTCGGCGTCGCTAATTTCAGGCAGGAGATCATAGCCCCAGTGAGCGAATGATGACGTGAGAGGGAGGGGGGGGGGGGGAAAGGAGAAAGGTAGAGAGGAAGAAAGGAGCCAGGAAGGGAGGGAGGGAGAGAGGAAGGCAGGGAGGGAGGGAGGGAGAGGTTGAGAGAAAAGCCCCCTTAATGTCACCATTTTTGCAAGTTAACAATTTACCATTTTCATCAGAATATGTAAATAACAATAAAGGTCTTTGTGTTTGAGCCAGACCTAACCTACTCTAACCTACCCTAACCTACCCTAATGAGATATCTTTTTTAATATAGGAGTTCAAATTCGGTTCCATATTCAGGTCTGGGATTTTAATTTACCCCTTGAAATAAAAATAAAATAAACAACTGAAAATTAAAAGTATGTGTTTACCCCCCCCCCCCCCTGCCACCTCCCCCCCAAAAACAAAAACAAACAAAAAACACAAACAAAGAACAAACACAACACTAGTAATATTACCCTGCCTAAGCCTTTCCAGAGCTCTAAGTATGTTACAAAATTAACGCTAAAACATATTCAGATCAGGAAATATAACTCAGGTAACAGCAACTTACATAACGCTTAATAAATACAGAGTAGATTGCTAGGTCACTTTAAGGTATTATTTCAACGTATATTTCCTCGTTACATTATTGGTGAGGGATGGTTAGGTTAGGTTAGGGTGTTCGGTGGTTAGAACATTCTACTCGTAACATCAAGTGCAGGTTTCGTTGCCGGGTGAGAGTTGGACTGCGTTTTATTCCTTGTACTCTAGTAGGTCTTGTGTACTCAGTAGTAAATGAGTACAGTAATAGGTGTTTTTGTATTGATGATGGAACTAGTAGTCGTCTACACCCCTTTAGTACCCACCCTACACCCACGTACACCCCACCCACGTGCACCCTACACCCACGTGCACCCTACACCCACGTACACCCTACACCCACGTACACCCCACCCACGTACACCCCACCCACGTACACCCTACACCCACGTACACCCTACACCCACGTACACCCTACACCCACGTACACCCCACCCACGTACACCCCACCCTACCCTACCCTACACCCCTGCACCCTATATACTAGAAAAACACTTCAAAACAAGAAACACAAGAACGAGGAACACCATCTTAAAAGTAACAGCAGCAACACATCGAAGTAACAGGAACACACCAAGGAAGCAACGGCAAGAACACACTTAAGTAACAACACCCACAGACTTAAGTAGCAACACCCACACACCAAGGCAACAACAGCAGAAATACACAAAAGATAACAGCAGGAAAGTAACATCAACACACCCAGGAACCACCACACAACACACTACAACAGATTACACTTTCCACCGCTACAACATCACTCTTAAGTCTCGATGCTGGACTGTGTGGTGGGGGAGGGGGGGGGAAGGAAGGATTACGGATCTCCTGGACAGTATACTTAACTTCATTACAAACTAAGATAAACTACACTCTCTCAAGGTCTCCTCCTCCTACCCCTACCCCTTCCCCTCTCCCCCCCTCCCCCTCCCCTCCCCTTCCCCCTTCTCCTCCTCCTCACTGTCCACACCACCTCGACCACGATGCTCTTGGCTGGGTTTCATTCGTTACCAGGTACAAGAACACTGGGAGAATTTATTGTCTGTGTTTCGACTCGTTTGTTTTTTATTTTTCTTATTATTCTTTTTGTTTTATCTGTTTTTACTTGTTGTTGGAGTTATTTGGTATTGTTATTGTTAGTGTTACTGTTGTTTATAATAATAATAATAATAATATCAACATAATTAGCACCTAACAACACACAGGTGAAGAGTCTGGCCACACGAAGCTTAATTACAGACGATTACACCTGTTAATCACCCTTTACTGACAGATTAAGTTCATTTAAAGGTCAATAACGCATGAAATCACCCGATAATCATTTGTTTTTCGCTGCGGTTCTGATCTGCTTTTGCTTTTCACCTGATGCCACGAAGGTATAAATTATTTTAGTTGTTTGTATATCCGTACTGTCTATGTATATTGTATGTATACCTGTAGTGTCTATTTATATTGTTTGTGTTACCTGCATTGTTCCTATACATGTTGAATCCTAAAGTTAACGTATATGTATGTGTGTCTCCTTGTAGAACGGTGTTAGAATGAACAACTGTGACGACGGGGCGAGATATTTAGCTAGTAGCGTCTTGCCACCCACCGACTCTCTTCAACGCGGCAGTAAACAGATTATAGACCTTTAAAAGAGACGGTTCTATCTTCTCAAATGCATCTTGTGAATCATTAAGGGCTCTTGGGGTCGTTTATACGTCATTTGATCATTGCTTACTGGTGTTTGGTCAATATTGTGTGAGTAACCACCCCCCCACCACTACCATCCCCCACCACCACTACCATCCCCCCACCACTACCATCCCCCCCACCACTACCATCCCCCCCACCACTACCATCCCCCACCACCACCATCCCCCCACTACTACCATCCCCACCACTACCATCCACCCCCACCACTACCATCCCCCCCACCACTACCATCCCCCCCCGCCACTACCATCCCCCACCACCACTACCATCCCCCACCACTACCATCCCCACCACTACCATCCACCCCCACCACTACCATCCCCCCCACCACTACCATCCCCCCCCGCCACTACCATCCCCCACCACCACTACCATCCCCCACCACCACTACCATCCCCCCCACCACTACCATCCACCCCCACCACTACCATCCACCCCCACCACTACCATCCACCCCCACCACTACCATCCCCCACCACCACTACCATCCACCCCCACCACTACCATCCCCCACCACCACTACCATCCCCCACCACCACTACTATCCCCCCCACCACTACCATCCCCCCCACCACTACCATCCACCCCCACCACTACCATCCACCCCCACCACTACCATCCCCCACCACCACTACCATCCACCCCCACCACTACCATCCTCCACCACCACTACCATCCCCCACCACCACTACCATCCTCCACCACCACTACCATCCCCCACCACCACTACTATCCCCCACCACCACTACCATCCTCCACCACCACTACCATCCCCCACCACCACTACCATCCCCCCCACCACTACCATCCCCCCCACCACTACCATCCCCACCACCACTACCATCCCCCACCACCACCATCCCCCCCACTACTACCATCCCCACCACTACCATCCACCCCCACCACTACCATCCCCCCCACCACTACCATCCCCCCCCACCACTACCATCCCCCACCACCACTACCATCCCCCCCACCACTACCATCCACCCCCACCACTACCATCCACCCCCACCACTACCATCCCCCACCACCACTACCATCCTCCACCACCACTACCATCCCCCACCACCACCACCATCCCCCCCACCACCACCATCCCCCACCACACTTCTGACTATTACCACCATCACCACCTTGTCCATCGCAGCCCGCCAGACTATGAGAGAGAGAGAGAGAGAGAGAGAGAGAGAGAGAGAGAGAGAGAGAGAGAGAGAGAGAGAGAGAGCAGGTCAGGCAGGATAGGTTGGTCAGTTAGAGCCATTGTTGTGGGTGACGTTATCATTCCTCGGCCTCTACTGCCTCTCACCGTAACCTCTATCTCAATTCTCTAAAAGGTCGTAAGTGAAATTTTTTTCCTCCTTTACTGTAGATGTAATAAACGCGTCTCTCTGGATAACTTCAACTACGGTTCATTAACTTCAACTACGGTTCATTAACTTCAACTATGGTTCATTAACTTCAACTACGGCTCTGTAACAAAGTCGTAGTTACTCTGGTGCTCTGATGTGTCTACAGTAGGTGTGTTTTTCTCTAGTTAAGCACACACACACACACACACACACACACACACACACACACAGGGGCACAAAAGATCCCATATACACTTACGTCACCACCCTTAAGGAGGGACCTAAGGGAGCTGAAACACCACCAGTATATCCTCTCCCTTCTCTCCTTTCCTCCCTTATTCTCCCTTCGCCTCCTCTCCGATTCCTCTTCTCTCTGTCCCTTTCTTTCCCAATCATTCCCTCCTTTCCTTTTTCTCTACCCCCATCCCTTTCCTACCTCTCCCATTCCCCCTCCTCCTCCATCCTCTCTCACCCCTCCCCTCCCTTCTTCCACCCTCTCCCATTCCCCCTCCTCCTCCATCCTCACTCACCCCTCCCCTCCCTTCTTCCACCCCCTCCCTCCTCTTCCTCAATGACGTCACGGTTTCTCTAGATGTAATGAAGTCTGGAGAGGCCGTTTCTCCCTCACTGCTCCAACACAAACACCATCAGCCAGCCGACGACGCCACTCAACAGAGGAAACATTCGAAGGTAGGGGAGGGGTGGGGGAGGGGTGGGGGTGAGGGGAGCGATAGGTCGACCCTTTAATCTCAAACCTCTTCGTTCAACCTTAACCCTTAGATTATAACCCTAACCCCTTAACCTTACAACCTCATACTCTCGACAACCCCTTAACGTCACCCTTTCCACAGCCTGATACTCTTCCATTCCTCATAGATCACTTTTCCACACACACACGTTTTTCACTTTCCGTTTAATTCCTACTGGCGGAAACTAGGAGGAGGAGGAGGAGGAAGAATGATAACGAAGAAGGAGGGAGGGAAGGGGGGAGAGGAGGGAGGAAGTGAAAAGGGAAGGAGGAAGAGGGAGAAGAGAAAAGGGGGGAGGGAAGGGAAGGAGAAGGAAATATAGAGGAATAGGAAGGGAGGGAAGGGGAGGGAAGGAGAAAAGTAAGGAGGAGGAAATGAAGGAAGGGAAGCGTGGAGGGAAGGATGTGTGTGTGTGTGTGTGTGTGTGTGTGCGTGTGTGTGTGTGTCCTCACCACTGTCACTGTCCTCGTCTCTGTCGCTGTGCTTATTTCACCGCTGCTGTAATGTTGAAATAAATGACCTAATGCTGTTTTGTGGTGCAGCTTGATCACCTCTAATGAACAGCAGCTGTTATATTATGCTGTGTGTGTGTGTGTGTGTGTGTGTGCGTGTGTGTGTGTGTGTGTGTGTGTGTGTGAGGGATTAATGGCGCTAATTGCTTCGTATGCTCGCCAGACTAATTATGGTGTACATTATTCAACACTTTCTTCCTACTAGCAATACCACCCAGCCAGTCAGCCACCCAGCCAGCCAGTCAGCCAGTCAGCCACCCAGCCAGCCAGTCAGCCACCCAGCCAGCCAGTCAGCCAGCCAGTCAGCCACCCAGCCACCCAGCCAGCCAGTCAGCCACCCAGCCAGCCAGTCAGCCAGCCAGTCAGCCACCCAGCCAGCCAGTCAGCCACCCAGCCAGCCAGTCAGCCACCCAGCCAGCCACCCAGCCACCTACTCTAGCTCTGTGATGTACTGTAAGGTATAATGTTAATTAACCTCTTGAGTATGATGATAACCTCTTAAGCCATCAAAACCTCACTTAGGTTAGGTGAGGTGAGGTTAGGTGAGGTAAGGTGAGGTGAGGTAAGGTGAGGTAAGGTGAGGTGAGGTGAGGTAAGGTGAGGTGAGGTAAGGTGAGGTGAGGTAAGGTAAGGTAAGGTGAGGTGAGGTAAGGTGAGGTGAGGTGAGGTGAGGTAAGGTGAGGTGAGGTGAGGTGAGGTAAGGTGAGGTGAGGTAAGGTGAGGTAAGGTGAGGTGAGGTAAGGTGAGGTGAGGTAAGGTGAGGTGAGGTAAGGTGAGGTAAGGTGAGGTGAGGTGAGGTGAGGTGAGGTGAGGTAAGGTGAGGTGAGGTGAGGTGAGGTGAGGTTAGGTGAGGTGAGGTGAGGTGAGGTAAGGTGAGGTGAGGTAAGGTGAGGTGAGGTAAGGTTCAGGGTTCGAGGCAGCTGTTGTGTGGAGGACTGGCAGTGTTGACGAGTTTTCTCCTAGCACCCAATTCCCTGCCACCCACTCCCTCACCACCCAGCTGTCCGCCACCCAGCTCCTCTCCACCCACTCCTCATCACCCAACTTCCAACCACTCCTCCCTCACTACCTCACCACCCCTCCTTCACCACCCAGCACCTCGCCACCCCTCCTTCACCACCCAGTTCCGCCCCCCCCCCCCCCGTCTTCCTGACAAGTGAACAGATGACGCAATTTTAACACACAATGCAAATCACTCGTCAGTGTTTGCAGAATAATTCCCTGTGTTGTGAACGCGGGGTGCCTGTGTTAAGGTTTAGTTTAACAAAGACTATACATCTTTTTTACCTGAAGATTATACACCCCAGTTTATATCACCTGATGATTAATTACTACCCTAACATATGTGTGTGTGTGTGTGTGTGTGTGCATTTATGTGTGTGTACATGTGTGAGTGTATGTGTCTATATGTTACTGTGATGGAATTATTACTATAATTTCTTCCTCTCTGTACACTAACATTGTCTCTGAACAACATAAACAAACACCAAGGCCATGAGTTAACAAATATCACCCTAACACAATACTCACATACGCCATTGTTGGAGTCCTTTAACTAACGACACAACAGCATGGGAAGAAGATTCAGCCAATGGCAAATGAGCATCGGAATAGTCACCTAATCAGAATTCTCCTCCGGAAGAACAGGATCCACCACAATGTAAGTTTCCTCGTGCACTACAGAGCTTGGTGATAGACCTTCCCGCGCCATCTGTTGACAGCTTAATGAACCATCCAGTCACTACTCGGAAATTATCAGCCAATCAGCGAGCTACACGGGCAGGTGGGGTGAAACAAGCACAACAGTTCCGCTCTCTCAAGGAGTCATTTTTAAGAGCCAATAGAAAAGGTCCCTCTTATGTCTTACTGCCCAAACTTGTTTCCCTATTGGCTGATTGAAAGCGATGTTGTCATTAAAGATTCACTCCATAACGAAAGTTTGTGTGTTTTCCCGTGCTGCTCTCTTATTGGCTAAACGTTACCTTGCTGGTTTCTTATTGGTCGATGGGATTAACCTTTTTTATACGTAGATAACAAGTCTATACCAGACCCGTATATCTATCTATCTATGTATCCATTGAGTACAATATCTTAAGTACGATATCTTGACCTCTTGAGTACGATATCTTAACCCATTGAGTACGATAACAACCTTTTGAGTCCTCAGGGGTGTAAGATCATTATTAATTAAAGGTGTGATCACATTTACGCTTAGCTGGTGTCAGGGTCAGCCGTCCACAAGTGAGGGGACCAACCATTTTTTATGTTATTACCTTACGCTGTCGAGGGTGGCAGGGTGTTGTTGTCAGGGTGTTGTTGTCAGGGTGTCACCGTTGAGACGTGTGGATGTGTTACTTTTTTTTACCAACTTCTCTCTCGTTTGTTTTGTCTCTTTATTTATCTTTATTTCTCTCTCTAAGGGGGAGGGGGGGGGGAGGTGTGAGGTGAGGGTGGGTGAGGGTGGGTGAGGTAGGGATGGAGGTGAGGAGGATGAGATGAGAGAACAGGGGGGAGGGGTACAACATCATCATTCACTCACCACCTGTCAGCTTCTTCTCCTCCTCCTCCTCCTCCTCCTCCTCCCCCTCTTCCTCTTCTTCTTCCCCTTCCTCCTCCTCCTCCCCTTCTTCCTCCTCCTCACCCAACTGGTCACCCGCGGTTGCTAGTAATAATCTTTGTCACCTGTGAGATTTATGGCCTTACTATATTTCATGTGTGTGTGTGTGTGTGTGGGTGTGTGCGTGTGTGTGTGTGTGTGTGTGTGTGTGTGTGTGTGTGTGCTTATGTGTGTGTGTGTGTGTGTGTGTAAAGGCTTGTACACTATGCCATATATTTCCTAACACGTCATAATATTGATTTCATTCCTGTCACACAGAAATCCATCATAAACAATAACACAGTGACACGTTATATCACCTGAAGATCAAACACCCTAACACTACCTGAGGGTTAGATAAGGTTAAATTAGGATTACACTATGTTCGGTTACGCTATGTTAATCCCAAGGTGAAATAAACCTTAGGTGTCTAATCTTCAGGTGATCTGTACCATTAAAGGATAATAATAAACGTTTCACATGAGCATATAAGTATAATGGAGATATTCTATAAACGTATAAAATAGTTGGAGATACATTTCCTCTGTTGACAAAGGTAGAACGTGTACACAAAAACCAAAAGTTAAAACAGTAATTAGACACAAAACCATTTCACAGCCTCAGTTATCCCCTACACGACTATGTTAAAAATTGACTTTAGTTCGTCATTCTCAGATCTCTATAAAATGGTTCTCTTGTCACCCATGAAGCCAGTCTGTCGTCACCACTGGAGCGAGGAGGGTGAGGGTCGCTCTGAGATACTGTATAACCCTGTCTCTGTTGTCTAGGCAGTGTGTTAAGACGATTGTCAACTTGGTGTGAGACGACTATCGTTATGTTTAGGTACTGCGGGTAGCAAGAAGCAATTCAAGGCCTTATGGCAGGGAGTTTAAAAGGTGCAGTAATTAAGTGAGTGGGTTAATTGTCTTGCATTAACTCTCAGTGAATAGTGTGATGGCGCTTAATGATCAGTGATGGTAGTTTGATATTCAAGGAAGCAGTTATACATATTTTTTTAATTAGTGAATGTGATGAAGACCAAATCACGACTCTTTCAGGAAGGAAAACACTAATAAATAATTCTCTTACTAGTTTGATTTTGTAGTTAAACTGTTTCCCCAAGAGATGAGAAGCGCGTAGATCAGCCCAGATCAATGCTTCCTCTACTTTGGAACTTAATACTCCAGACATACATTTACATCATGGTTACAAAATCAACCAAGTAAGAGTTTGAATCTTTATCGTGCTTCATTTGATTCTATTAAACATCATCAGTGTCTGTCTCTCTTGTCTGTCTGTCTCTCTTGTCTGTCTGTCTGTCTGTCTGTCTCTCTTGTCTGTCTGTCTCTCTTGTCTGTCTGTCTGTCTGTCTCTCTTGTCTGTCTGTCTGTCTGTCTGTCTCTCTTGTCTGTCTGTCTGTCTGTCTGTCTCTCTTGTCTGTCTGTCTGTCTGTCTGTCTCAACACACTGTTATCTGTTCCTCTTCACCACGAGGCGTTGAGATGCGTCCGGGGGAAGATTTGGGTGTCAGCTTCGTGTCTGGAGGAGATGAACTCAGAGCTTTACTCACTATGGAATAAATTTTGCCTTTCGTACATTGCGGACTTATACTCTGTGCCCGACTCTTAGCTGTTGGGGAGTCTTTAGTCCTCTTGAGGCTCTGATCATCTTGTTTCGTCAGTAGTAAAGGGGACGTCGTCGCCTCTGGTAGGTTCTTGAGTAAGTCCATCACCTCCAGGAACTCAGGAACAATTGGTTTTATGGTTCCTTCGTCAGACTGTTCCTCTCTCAGACCTGCCCGGGAGAAGCCATGGTGGAATATGAACAAAATAATGAAAAAAATATCAAACTAACTTTATGAATGACAAACAGACACGGTAGATAGATGACTATTATATAAACTATTCAATCCAGGTAAAATAACTAAAGTTTACAGATAATAGATGATAGAATAGATCATAAAAAAACCAATATAGTGATAATAACCAACATGATAGACTCCACAAGAGGCTTAGTTTGAGCCAAGTGTGTTTACGAGTCACTGTTTGGGTCATTAACAAGATCTCTGATTGACTACCGACTCCCACCATCGACATAAATGACCTATAATGACCTCACCTATTACCTTACACTGTACAGAGGTGTTCCTAATTACCTTACACATCGTCCTTTGTGGATTATTATCAGTGATGGGGGTTGGATTACTCTCGTATCTCTCTACAAGGACTAAATTTGGCTGCTAATGACTCGCTAATAACTGGTACTTGAGGTTAATGGTTGTTTAAGTGTCTGTCTGGTTACTGACCTGATAAAGCAGACGAGAGAGAGCCGGCGGAGGAACCATCACCCTCATAAGCATAAGCCCTGAGGTCGTCCTTGGCTGGTAGAGGGTCAAGGCCAACCAAACTCACGCCTTTCATTACGCCAGTGGATTTTACCGGTACGCCCACGCCACCCGGTATACTCGAAGTTACCGGTACTACTGTGGCTTTCGGTACACTGGCACTGACTGGGAGACCGGTAGTGTAGGAACTGTCTTGACTGGCGGCAACTTTTTCTCCTAAAGTGAAGTAGAGCGTGAGGCGATGCTGACTGTGTGTGGTGATTGCTGCGTTGGGTTAGGTTAGGCTACACATATGTTAGGCTAAGTTCAATTTGGTTACGTTAAGTTAAGTTTAATTTGGTTAGGTTAGGTTAGGTTATTGTCAAGAAACTAATATAACAACACACTAGAAACATCAACAAACCCAATTAGTTTACCTTTCCCAAGCGGTGAACACTGAGCTTGAGGGAGCTTAAGCTGTAAACACTCGAGAAAAGCTTTGTGTTGGGCATCTCCTTGGTCAGTGTCGTGTGTGGCGCCCTTCACCTCCACCACCGTCTCCTCCTGGCTGCTCTCACCTCCAGCAGCCTCCCGCAGGAACCAGTGTCGCCTCAGTCTCAGTGATATGACCAACCCCATCACCACTGTCAGTAGGATGAACACCACGGTGACTTATTAGGTGTTACCTCATTAGCTAGAGCGTCTGATGGTGTACTCATAGTTATGCTGAGTGTACATGGGTAAGTGTACAGGGGTAAGACGTGTACAATGAGGGAGGCAAGTGCACTATTCAACATTGTGTGTGTGTGTGTGTGTGTGTGTGTGTGTGTGTGTGTGTGTGTCTTTGATGGGACTTCTAATACATAATTGTTATTACGTGTTACAAATATCATCTACTGTAGTCATGGCGCTTAAAGACTTTTAGACAAAGGCTGACTGTAAGATCACTGACCTAGGAGGAGGAGAGAGACGGCGACAGTAGCGATGGCCACGGGGGCGGTAAGTGGATGGCCCGCGGTGGCCAGGTTGGTCCACTGGCAGTGGTCACCAGCGTGGCCCGGGCCACACACACACTGGAACCCGGGCCGCAGGTTGTAGCAGGTGCCGCCGTGTAGACATGGCCGCCACACACACTCGTCTAGGTCCTGACAGCTGCGGCCCACCAGCTGTCTCCTTGAACCACAGCTGGAGAACAGTAGTGTTATTACCACACTTATACAGCTGGTGAACAGTAGTGTTATTACCACACTCATACACAGATGGTGTTCGTGTGAATGTTGTACACAGCTGGAGACAAGACCCACCTGCAGGTGGTGGCGCCCCAGGTGGAGACGCAGGAGAGGGGGGCGTCACAGGTGGTGTTGAGGCAGGCGTCCGGGGCATTACAGCCAGATTCTACATTCTGCCAGGTGGTCACCTGCCCCCAGCTGGTACCATTTACGGCAGGCGGCAGCGGCAGGTGGCGACCCGATACTCGCACGTCGTCAATACAACCTGACGCACGGCAGCGGGGGGTGGGGGCACCATATTACAGGATATATTTGAGGTGTTTATCACAGTAATATAATATGAGTACAGTTTATAGCGCCTGAGTCTGAACACGTTATATTTATTAAGTGATAAAGAAGTGACAGCAGAATGACCCGACATGTTGTGTGAACACCAGCTGTAGCGCTACTTACTGCCCTTCAGGTCATCCAGCACGTTGACCACCGCCACGCCCACAACTTCCGGCATGCCGCCCACACTCACTCCTTCAGATAAGTCTACGTCAGGAGGTAAGTGTTTGTCCTCGTCACTCTCGTCTTCTTCGTCAGGTTGTTCCAAAGAGACGAGAGACTCGTTACGTCGCCAGCCATCACCGTCGTCCACGCTCACCACCAGGTTGTGTCCGTGACGTTCAGCCCTGACGGTGTGCCAGGCGCCGTCACCCACCGGCCGCCCCTCCACACAGGCCACCCGCGCCGCCCACCTCGCCCCTGACACTGTGGCACACATGACTCCTCCCCGCACCTGTAGAGTATAACACACACACCAATAATAGAGAACAGGATCTTGATATATGGAGCAACATGAGACACCTCGACACAGGTAACGGCGGCCAACATACGTATAGGGTGAAGGTGGAGGCGTCCTGTTGTGTGGCCAGGTGCAGCAGAAGGCCGTGACGGGTGCCGCGGGTCCTCACCCTCAGCTGTGCCGTCACCACCCGCGGCCCCGGCGTGAAGGACAGCGCCAACCTGACGTAGGACGACGACCCTAAAGTGGCGGGCACGGTGGGCGTGGCACAGGAGGGGCCCTCCCACCCTGGCTCACACTCACACTCAGGGTGGCTCAGACCGCCCACACACTGGCCATGGTGTCCACAACTGCCCCGAGTGTCCCGACAGGCCGCCTCCTGTGGCCGACAGCCGCCCTCACTGTTCCTGCTGTAGGCGGGCTCCCCCAGGTCCACCAGCTGCAATAAAGCTGCGTGAGAGTTAGCTGAGGCATCGTCTGCCTCCCCCGTCACCACCACCGCTGGTGTAAGAGTCACAGTGTGTCAAGCGTCATCGGTCATGACCTCACCTGACTGTTGACTGTGAGGTGTGAGACGCAGCCGTCTAGTGGGCGGGGTGTGGGCGCCTCACTCCATCCATGGTGGGCCGGGCTGGGGGCCGTGTGGGCCAGCCCACCGACTTGGAGGGGACCTGGCCCTACCCACAACCCCACGCCCTCAGGGTTGGGCCAGGACGCCCGCGCCACACAGTCAGAGTCGTCGAGTGTGTCGTTGTCCCATCCGCGGCTGTGACCACACACGTCCACCATCACGGCCACACCCTGTACCAACACCACACCTGAGGCTCCTCTTATTGATGTAATTAATGTTATATCAACACTCTTAATGACTGAACAAATAATTAACTTAGTTTTAATGAAGACTTTCTAAAACAAGTAAACAAATCTGAGGATATAAATATTTCATACATAAACACGAGGGGGAGGGGGAGGGGGGGAGGGGAGGGGAGGGGGAGGGGAAAGGGAGGGGGGGGAGGGGAAGGGGAGGGTGTGACAGTTACAACAGTTAACTCACGTGAGGATGGAGGTGGAGGTGGATGGTGTGCCAGTCACCGTCGTTGACTGTGGTGTTAACCTCCAGCTTAACCGCCCCCGCGCCTCCCTCCAGCAGCAGCTGAGGCCGCCCACGCCACACTTGCAGAGCCAACATGGGCGTGGGCGGGAGGTTAGGGAGTGGTGGGGCGGGTGCCAGGGGGCCGGAGTAGAGGAGAAGGGCGTGTGGTCGGCGTGTGAGGAGCTTAAGAGATATAGTTGTGGGGAGGCAGGGAGGGAGAGGCCTCACCCACGCCCACCCCGCCCCAGAGAAGGTCCGCGCCAGCACCTTACACCGCGCCCCCCACGACCCCCCAGGACACACACACCTGCACACACACACACCTCCGTCAGGTACACATGTATGTGTCCTTAACACATATTATACACAGCGTTAATACAAGTCCATGTTAGTATATCAACACCTGTCCCACACACACCTACACACACCCAAACACACACACACACACACACACACCCACACACACCCACACACACACACCCACACACACACACACACACTTCCACCAAATGTACAGTTTACCCTCATGTAAGTGTGTTGTGTTAAGTGTGTTCAGTATAAAGTGTGTTGTTTCTCTTGCTGGTTATTTGTTCTTCTATGTATGTGTGTCTTCTTTCTTTCTTTCTTTTTTCTTCCTCTCTAATTGTCCGTTTCTTTACCTGTCTGTCTGATTGTATGTCTCTCTCTCTCTCTCTCTGTCAATTACTGTCTCTCTCGTTCTGTATCTGTCTCTTTTTCTGTCTCTGTGTGTGTTTCTCGGTGTGGCTCACAGTATCAGGTGGTGGTGGCGTATAAAGTAACAACAGTGAAAGGTTAACGAGAAGCCACAGGTAAAATTCCCTCGTTAGTTCCCGGGTTCATAACTTTATCCCCCGTAACTCTCCTGTAACCTAACCTAACCTGACCTGACTTAACCTAACCTAACACTTGAGTACTTGGGATACATCACCTGTTGCCGCTGGATGAAGGGAGGCAGCGCCCACCGTTGAGGCAGGAGATGGGCGTACACGTCTCAGGTTCGTGGGCGTGACAGTCGCTGGCCCGGGTGAGGAGGGGCGTGACCAGGGAAGTCGTGTTGGTGTCCACTACCTGTTGATGAGGTGAAGTGTGTTGATTACCTGTGTGTGTGTGTGTGTGTGTGTGTGTGTGTGTGTGTGTGTGTGTGTGTGTCATGTACGTGTCTTACATAAACTAGATAAACTTATAGAAAAAATTTAAGTTAGTGTGAATCATCCCTATCCAACAGAGTGTCTCATATGATAGTTAACTCATGATCTTATCTTTAACAGAGTCGTCAAAAAATGATCAAATCTTAATAAACAAAACATTAAACTATCTTGGTTATTTTTTTTTTTTGCATCACTCTATATTTTCCCCTTAAAAGTCAATATTTTTAATTACCAACAAACTTTTTAATATTTGGTGATGTAATACAGTGTTGCCGCCGTCGTCTCTGAGTTATATTTTTCTTTGTTTATATTACCTGGAGAGGGAGGGTGGTGGAGGCGCGGGAGGCGGCGGAGGAGGGGTCAGGAGGGCCGCCGTGGTGGAGGGAGGGATGTGGAGGGCCTCGTACCCCTCCATTAGACCCACTCGTCGGGGCCTCCACCACCACCGTCAGGTTGGTGGCTTCCTCCAGCTGTATACGGCAGGGAACAGACAGACAGACAGACAGATAGACAGTTTCAGATATAACATAACCAACAAACATAAATTCATATAACCATAGCAGCAGCAACATAATCTTACATCATATACATTTAATTTTAGGATCTCTATTTAATCCTGTGACAGAAGAGACTAGACCTTCTACTGGAGCTTGTGATTATTACTTCAGGAGGGTTAAGAGAACTACTGAAGGAGGAGGGGGGTAAAGACGATTGACTCTCTGTGCCTGACCTGCTGTGCGTGTAGTGCCAGAAGACCTTGTAGCTTGACGGGGTCCATAAAACCTGCTGGCGTCTCCCTCACACTGACCCACACACAGGCTGAAGGGGCGTGCTGGGGGTCACTTAACCAACCTTCAGGAGTATCACGGGGGACTTGTGGGTGTTGTCTGGCGGGTGTCGTCGAGGCGGGGATATATGGGGGATGTTGTGGACGGGGGTGGTCTAGGTGGGCGGGATCTGGGTGGGTGTAGACACTGACCACTTCTACTGTATGGGCTGTCTCTCCCACCACCCTCAACACGCCCTGGATCACCCGTCCCAGGCCGCCCCCGCCGTGCTGCTCACCACCACAACAAACACAGAGCCACAGTGTAAGAGTCAAGTCATATAATCAACAACTTTCATTTAATTAACATAAGTAAATAAAGTCTTTACAATCACCTCTGGCGTCCATCCCCGGGTGAGGTGGGCGGGCGTAGTGGGCGTGAGGGTGACGGGGGAGGCGTGGGCGAGGGCGTCAGGAGTCAGCACCTTCACCGTTACCGTCACATTGGCTGCTACGTCTCGCTGCCCCCACAGATGGTCGCTCACCGTGAACTGAAGCTCATAACTGTAAGAGGGGCACTCACCTAGCTTACGGGTCCTGACACACACACACACACACACACACACACACACACACAAGCGAGAAAAATAATCACAATCCTCACCTTTAAAAACAAAAGAGCAACACAAGAAACTCTACGAAGATCTTTACTAATGCAGGTCAAAGGTCATCACATTTCGAGGGTCAGACGCATGAGAAGATT
This sequence comes from Homarus gammarus, assembly GCA_958450375.1. Lineage (NCBI taxonomy): Eukaryota > Metazoa > Arthropoda > Malacostraca > Decapoda > Nephropidae > Homarus > Homarus gammarus. The sequence goes on along the minus strand of CAUDMG010002620.1, from coordinate 181,707 downwards.
ATGAGGTCATTGAGGAATTCCTGAATGGCATTATGAGAGCTGAGAGTGTGAGGGAGGTGATGATGGATGGTTCTGCTGAGGAGGAGGAGGAGGAGGAGGAGGAGGAGGAGGGGGAGGAGGAGGAGGAGGAGGAGGAGGAGGAGGAGGGAGGAGGAGGAGGAAGAAGGAGTAGGAAGAAGAGGGAGAATAAGTTTGGTATGCACTCTTTATGTGTCTCACCTCACCACATTAAGAAGACTGAACGAGATTCCTACAACCTAAAGAAATCGTTCGTTGTCACTGGCCGGGTCTTCATTACCATATATCTCGATAACATAAAAAAAAAACATCTCTCAAAATCTCTTCCCACAAACACCTCTACCACTATCTATCATCGCCTCATAACAACAACAATAATATAGTTACCAATATATATTTTCCTTATAAGTGTTAAATAACTGTAATATAACACTAATTAATTATATATATATGTGTGTGTTTAAGCCTTACTGAGCCCTGAAGCATTGTGTTGTTAAATAGGTATAATCTTTTTGCGGTCTGTGTTAAAACTCCTTCTAAGATTATGTAAATATGGTAGAGGTGTTTTGAGTAAGACGTCCTGCACCTTCTTTAAGACAACCAAACTTTACCTTAATTAGATTTGGTAAAGTTCAGGTAAAGGAAGGACTCAGGTGTGTATGTGTCTGTGTGTCTGTGTGTGTGTGGTGTGTGTTTTAATCATTCTTTTTACTTGTCTATTCCACTATTTTATCTTTCTTCATCTAATTTCTACCTCCCCCCCCCCCTCTCTCTCTCTCTCTCTCTCTCTCTCTCCCCCCAGCAGCGCCTCCTTCACGGTGTCACCTCAAGTCCCGTGATTAATGTACCAGGCCCTCATCACACACCCTCACCTCACCTGTTCGTATCAAAAGATCTCGTTCGCTCAATTAATCACAGATCACTTAAATTTACCCTTCCTTCCATTAGCGAGTTCACTTTTTTTTCTTCTCGTTAAACTCGTAATGTTTCAGTTCGTTTTCCCCCTCGTTAAAGATAAGTGTGTGTGTGTGTGAGTGTGTCTGTCGTTAAGAGAGTGCGTTTGGTTATTAAGTGTGTGTGTGTGTGTGTGTGTGTGTGTCTCCTTTCTTCTATGTCATTACCAACATTACCAACACTACCACCATTACCAACATTACCACCATTACCACCACTACCAACACTACCACCATTACCAACACTACCAACATTACCAACACTACCAACACTACCACCATTACCACCACTACCAACACTACCACCATTACCAACACTACCAACATAACCAACACTACCAACACTACCACCATTACCACCACACCATAACGAGCCCCTCAGTAAGTAGTTCCGTCTAACACTGCCTTTAACCTACAGAAGATATGATATGGTTGACTCCTTGCCCAGTGTTGTTCCGAGTGTGTGGCGGGAGGAGGTGCGGGAGGAGGTGCGGGGGAGAGGCGGGAGGAGGTGCGGGGGAGAGGCGGGAGGAGTAGAATCTAATATATGTGGGCAACACCAGCTGACTGACATAATACTTTAGATGGTAATAATTTGATTTTCAGGAGACGATAAATTTAGTTTAATAGATTACCCATGTCAGTGTGTGTGTGTGTGTGTGTGTGTGTGTGTGCGTGTGTACCACCTTCCTCCTACACCTGCCTGATTGACCTCCCGTATTGGTCAGGTCACAATAGATCACAGGTCACTAGTCATCACCACCAGGAGGATTTCTCAAGCATCAGGGGAAAGTTGGATCCTGATGTCTTGAGAAAATGAGGTTTGTTGATGATAACTTTCGCCTAATGAAAGGTTCTGAGAGAAAGTTAAACGAGGAAGGGGCGGAAAGTCATGGTGTAGAAAGTGAGGTTCATTACTTCAGGTGCGAATGTTATCAGGAGATATCTAATTAGAAAGGCTGTGTGAAGGTGAGGTATTTATCACTACCTGCAAGGGCCCGGGGAGGGAACTTCAGGTGTGTGTGTGTTATTACCCTGTATTTAATTATCAAGGTGTGTGCAGCCAAGATACATATCACTCCAGGTGTAAAAGGGACACTGTATATAAATTAATATTGGCAACGATAATTAAATTAGCAAGTAAAATTGGTTAAATATATTAATTCTTGAAAGATTCTTGAATTTATTTGCGACACGAGAGATAAAGTTTAATATTTTTTATCATATTCAGTTAAAAAATTTCGAATGTAAATATTATATATAAAAAAACCCCGCAAGGGTTCGGTTCTTGAAAGTATTCCTTCAAATTTAAGTACATACATACATACATACATACATACATATATAGAGTAATAATAACCTACAATCTAAAACAGCAGAAACAATTACAAATGTCCAGCTGAAAATTACAACCAAACCCAAGATACAAATTTTCCGCGCTTGTATGTGTGTGTCAGAGGGCGTGACAGGTCGTGGTGGTGAGTCTGTCAGTAGCTCTCCCGTGTCTCAGAGGTGATTAGTCAAAGCCCTTCTCAATCCTTAACAGCTCAGACGTTCATCGACAAGAAAGAGATCCGATCCTTTGTTTCAGATAGCCTTTTGTTTTTTATCTTCTTCTTTCGTCTATGATCCGTGGGAGTAATACGATAGATAGTCTTTTGTTTTACTCTTATTTCGTTTATGATCCGTGGGAGTGATGCGATAGATATTCTTTTGTTTTACTCGTATTTCGTTTATGATCCGTGGGAGTGATGCGATAGATAGTCTTTTGTTTTACTTTTCTTTCGTCTTTGATCCAAGAGAGTGATGTGATACAGATAGTCTTTTGTTTTATTCTTCTTTCGTCTGTGATCCGTGGGGCTCCAGACCTAAAAGGCTTAATTTTCTTCCACCTTAAAGCTAGGGATAATACCTATTAGGTTTAGTGCTCAATAAAACAGAGGTTCAAAGGGACTACAGACCATTCCGAAGCGGACAGTCATGTTTTATTCTGTTTATATAAGGAGACGAGAGCAGTGGCGGGGTAGAGGTGGAGGTGAGGGAGACCTGAGGGAGGGAGGGGTAGAGATGATGGTGGAGGATAGAGATGGGTGGAGGTGATGGTGGGGAGGGATGGAGGGAAAGGTGGAGATGAGGGAGGGTTGGGGAGACTTACCTGCCGGCTCTGACTTGGCTAGAGGCGAAGATGTCACCAGTACGAGTGTTGAGGGAGAAGAGCGGGTGAGGAGAACCTTGCCAGCGGAAGGTCTTGTCAGCCAGGTCCCAGTCGTCCGGGTCCTCCACGTACACCCGACCCAGGGGCGCCTCCGACCCCCCGCCCTGAGGCACACAACACCATTGGCCCATGTACTGTACCCTCTATACATAGCTCCAGTCGCCTACACTTACACCTGGTACAGTGGCTGGTGCGCTTTGTGAGATGTGGCAACTCTGTCATTGATTACATGGAACTAAAACTCCCACAATACCCAAAGGAACCTCACAATAATACCTAGACTAAGATTGCTAGATAAACAAACACAGAGTTGCTACATCTCTCAAAAATGCATCAGATACTGTACCAGGTGTAAGTGCAGGCGACTGTACATATAAATATAGTTATATATAAAAGTAAAAATTCAAGTAAATATTGTGAGACCTTGGAACTAATAACATACCTGTGACACACCTGACTTCCTCCACCTGTTGGTAAAGTTAATTAACACACCTGAGTCTTCCAGAGGTAGACGGTCTTGGCCGCGGGCTTCATGGGGTTGTCGTTGATGTCGTCGACGATGATGGTGACGGTGTGGGTGGCGGCCATCCCCCCAGCGTCAGCCACCAACACCCCCACCAGCAACTGACGGTGTTCCTCCCTGTCCACGGCGCCTACTGTCCACACCTCCGCCCCTCCCCGTCCACTGTCCAGGTCTGCCACATGACAAGTTAAGAGGTGAGGTTAGTTAAGTAGTCTTTAGAATGATGAAGCTCGAGAGAGAGAGAGAGAGAGAGAGAGAGAGAGAGAGAGAGAGAGACCCACACACCACAAACAACCATTTAAGACCAACAAGAAAATTCTCATCTCAACCATCGTCTGAAATACCTCCAGAAATTACATGTAGAATATCATAGTCAAATTAAATGCAAAAAAATACAACAAAAGAACACCACCTTTACCACTCTTGGCTCCTCCCGTCTGCAGGAAGCCATGAACTTTTAACATTTACCAATATTACGAATCATTTTTTTTCTCCTGTCGAGGGAAGTGGGCGGAAACTAAAGGGATTGAATCACGAAAATATCCAATAAACACGAGAGAGATTCCTTTTATCACTCACCCCTCCACAGGATGTAACACTCACCCCCCACAGGATGTAACACACACCCCCCACAGGATGTAACACTCACCCCCCACAGGATGTAACACTCACCCCCCCACAGGATGTAACACACACACCCCCACAGGATGTAACACCCACCCCCCCCCACAGGATGTAACACTCACCCCCCCACAGGATGTAACACTCACCCCCACAGGATGTAACACCCACCCCCCCACAGGATGTAACACTCACCCCCCCCACAGGATGTAACACACACCCCCACAGGATGTAACACCCACCCCCCCCACAGGATGTAACACACACCCCCCTACAGGATGTAACACACACCATCACTAATACACCTAAAAGCGTCTGATAATTAAGACTGAGTTCATCATGTGTTTCATAACCTGGACTCGCGTGGTAAGAATGTGTTTCATCATTGTTAGAGTATGTCAGGCTGCCAGGCTCTTGTGATGTGTGTTGTATATCTACCTGAACAGAATAACTATCAAAGGAATAGCTGTCTAGTGATGTGAGTTGGGTATACATAGCTGTCTAGTGCTGTGAGTTGGGTATACATCGCTGTCTAGTGCTGTGAGTTGGGTATACATAGCTGTCTAGTGATGTGAGTTGGGTATACATAGCTGTCTAGTGCTGCGAGTTGGGTATACATAGCTGTCTAGTGATGCGAGTTGGGTATACATAGCTGTCTAGTGATGCGAGTTGGGTATACATAGCTGTCTAGTGCTGTGAGTTGGGTATACATAGCTGTCTAGTGCTGTGAGTTGGGTATACATAGCTGTCTAGTGCTGTGAGTTGGGTATACATCGCTGTCTAGTGCTGTGAGTTGGGTATACATAGCTGTCTAGTGCTGTGAGTTGGGTATACATAGGTGTTTCTAGTATAACCTGTCTCTGTGTAGTTTGGGTATATTTTGTATTTTAGAGTTTTATATTATGTTAGCCAGTTTGGTTAGGTTAGGTTAGGTACTTTTTTACAGTCATGATAAATTTTTAATGGTCGGACCTTTGAGACTATGGCCTCAGGCATTACTGGACGAATACTCCAGATATAGTGAAACCTCCCAATAACGGATTTCTAGCTATATATAATCCGTTAGATGGGGATTTCATATATAACGGACCTTCGATATTAACGGATTTCCATCTCTATATAATACGTTAAATGGAGGTTTTTACATCTAACGGACCCTTGATATAGAGGTTTTACGGCAGCTAGCCATCATAGGAGTTTTTTTAGGGGAAGGGAAGGGGAGGGAAGGAAAAGGGAAGGGGAGGGAGGGAAGGGGAGGGAGGGAAGGGAAGGGAAGGGAGGGAAGGGAAGGGGAGGGAGGGGAGGGGAGGGAAGGGAAGGGAAGGGAAGGGAAGGGTTTGGTAGGACTTCACTGAAGGACTCCACAGCATCCCCGCATCTCCTCCATTGATCGCAGTCCTTTGGTTAGCGGCAGAGCTGAGTCAAGCTTCCCGCCGGCTAGAGATCCGGGAGAAATGATGCGAGTGTGTTGAGGAAAAGTTATCGATGAAGTTTGAGTTGGTGAGAGTGTCGCGAGATGATGAACGTTGATGTTATTTGACTTATCTTTTTATTTTTAGTTATGAAGGAATTACTATTTGAATTGTTATTGTGTTTTATTACTTTTAGGGAATTGCCCTGATTTTAATTGAGCTAGGGTAGGGTAGGGTAGGTTAGGGTAGGTTAGGGTAGGTTAGGGTAGGTAGGGTAGGTTAGGGCAGGTTAGGGTAGGTTAAGTTAGGTTAGGGTAGGTTAAGTTAGGTTAGGGTAGGTTAGGGTAGGTTAAAACAAGTCCTACTTTGTCTACTTCTTATTGTTACAGCATTGGTACCAAGATTTTATTTAACTATTGTATTTATTTTCCTTCTGAAAACTGGACGAAATTTGTTGAAAGTCCGTCAGTCTTTATTTCTAATAACGTCAACAATTATCGTCGGTTTTTGTTGAATTACAGACAATTATCATTAGGTCTTATTGGCTCATTATATAATGTTTTGATAATATTTGTGCCTAGAAACTAAAATGTGAGCGGCAGGTGATGTGTGTGTGTGTGGCCAGAGGCTATGGTGGAGCACTGTAAGAGGCGGCAGCAATATTAAGTTATGCTGTATAACAACAACAACGTGACAACATTAATAACAAAGTTTATGTACTCACGAGGATCAAACTTGAGGTTGATGTGGGCGAGGACGTGGGCGGGGTTGGTGGGCGCCAGGGAGAGGTTGAAGGGCGGACCGTGGCCCAGCGCCCACACGTCGTGGTCGGTGGCGGTGAGGGAGCCGAGCAGTGTGGGGGCGGCGTCCTCCGTCACGTGGAACACTGTGGGCGGCAGGAGGACGGGCGGACTGTCGTTGACGTCGGTGACGGTGATGGTGAGGGTGGCGGTGGCAGAGAGGGGCGGCCGCCCACGGTCCACGCCCACGATCTTAGCCACACCTATGGCGCCGTCAGGAGCCTCACGGTCCAGCGCTCGACGCAGGCTGACTCCTCCCTCAGAGTCGACAGTGAGGGCGCCCCAGCCGCCCTCCACCCGGTACAGCACCTCCCCCACCCCGCCCTGGGCCGGGACACACACCAAACTGGGTGTTAACTTGTGGTACACAGATGACAGATCAACAGGTCACATACTGGTGTTTATTATAACTAGTGGTGGACAAGACGTCTCTAACGGTACTGTGGGCAGCGCCTCGTGACGGGTGGGGGGACAACCATGTCTTAGTCTGTGAGTCAGTGTCAGTACCTACCTGACGGAGGGAGCACAAGTTGTCTCCTGTACACACTATGCCCCAGTGACCGGTAAGTCTTATGGAGTTATGTCATCGTCTTCAAACAATTAATAACCCGCCAGAATAAACAACAAAATATAAACAAACAAACAAACACCAACAACAGGAGTGGATGAATGACCAGGAGTCATGGCAGTACTCTGGCTACGTCACCACAGGTAAAATTCTCTTGTATTTCTTTTGGAGTGTGAAACAATTGGGAAATTTTCGTCGGCCATTGAGTTAAGCTTGTTAGCGAGGTCAGTTAGGTCTTACGGTACTCTGTTAGGTATTGTGTGTGTGTGTGTGTGTGTGTGTGTGTGTGTGTGTGTGTAAAAATGACTGCCATCATACGACTGTTGCCACGAGCTTTATTTAAGAACCTCCCAAAGAAGATTAACAATATAATACAAAACTAATTAACCATAGAGGACAAATACCATCCCAACCATCGTCTCTAAATGCTTCGTATGTCATTCACTTCTTTCAGTATTCATTAATAATTTTTCCCTTCACTAGTTGAATAAAAATGAATAGAATTGATCGTTACTGAGATTCATTCACTAATTCCACGTCAGAGTTGTAAATAAATATTACTTTTTATGGCATTTCGGATTTTTTTTTTTATCTTTGCTTAATAAGTTGATGCTGTTGACAAAACTAATTTCAGTGATGAATGACGGGATGTTTAGGTGATGGCTGCCGTGTAGGGGATCAAAGTTGTGTGTGTGTGTGTGTAAGCCATGTCAAAGTTATGGGCGTGTGGGCGTACTTACCATATCAGGATCGTGGGCGGGTAGGGCAGCCAGGAGGGTACCAGGGGCGGCGTCTTCCTTCACAGTAACGTGGGCGTGTGGGCGGTGGAACTTGGGCGGGTTGTCGTTGACGTCCCTCAGGTGGATGGACACCCAGGCGGCGTCCATGTGGCGAGCGTCCCTCCATCCCCCGCGACCCTGGAGAGGAGGAGGAGGGGGGAGGGGGGGGGGGGAGAAACAGGGAGGGTTAGCTGAGAGTGAGGCCTTTTGTCTCACTCACTCACTCACACACAATTTAAGTCAAGATCGTTGGGTTTTAATGTGTGTGTGTGTGTGTTTGTGTGTGTGTGTGTGTGTGTGTGTGTGTGTGTGTGTGTGTGTAAGACTCACCCTGTCCGTCACTTGCACCATAAACTTGAAGCCTCGCCGATGAGTGTCGTCCTCGTAGTCAAGTGTCTGGAGGGCGAACAGTTGACCCTCGGCTCCCACAGACCTGATGCCGAAGTGCTCCCAGCCCCACCCGCTGGCCTCCACCACCTGCAGCAGACACAACACCTGTAACACCTGCCTCAGCACCTGTAACGCCTGCCTCAACACCTGTAATACCTGTCCGACACCTGTAACACCTGCCTCAACACCTGTAACACCTGCCTCAACACCTGTAATATCTGTCTCCACCACAGCTTAGGTCATCGTACTCAAGGGGTAATAGGACCCCATTAAAAATAAGTCCCTCATTAAGCAGACAGTTGCCGCTGATTTAATTAAAGGTGTCTTTCTCTCACTAAAAGTCTCTCACTGATAGAAATGTCTTCCTCTGTAGTACGAGTGTCTCACTATGTAGAAGAACTCCTTACCCTGTAGAAGAACCCCCTGCAGAAGACCCCCCTGTAGAAGAACCCCCTGCAGAAGACCCCCCTGTAGAAGAACCCCTCACCCTGTAGAAGAAGTCCTTACTCTGTAGAAGAAGTAGTTGGAGGTGTCGGCGTCGAGGGCGGTGATCTGAAGGAGGGTGGAGTCGTCAGGTGGTCCAGGGCCCCAGGTCTCGTCCATCTCCACGTCCCACAGTGATTGTTCCAGGCGGGGCGAGTTGTCGTTCACATCCACCAGCCTCACCACCACCACGCCCGTGCCTGAGGTGAGACACGGACACTCAGACATACATACATGGACGTACATAGAGACACACACACACACACACACACACACACACACCATACCTCTCACAGTACTCACCTTGAAGACCTCCACCATCTGTGGCCACCACCTGGACCTCGTACTCAGGTGTTGTCTCTCGGTCCAGGCAACAGATGGAGGTACGGACGAGGCCAGTCTCGGGTTGGACGGAGAAGATGGCCTCCCCCGTCGGCTCGTACACCACGTTCTTCTGGATGGTGTAAGTTATCCTGGCGTTGGTGCCCTCTGAGACGTCATCGGCGTCCCAGGCGGCTATCACCACTACCGACAGATCTGACACACACACCAGAGTATAGTATTAATGTTGTTAGGATTACCACGGACAGTCTGACACACACACACACACACACACACACACCAGAGTATAGTATTAATGTTGTTAGGATTACCACGGACAGTCTGACACACACACACACACACACACACACCAGAGTATAGTATTAATGTTGTTAGGATTACCACGGACAGTCTGACACACACTACTACTACTACTACTACTACTAATAATAATAATAATAATAATAATAATAATAATATCAACACTAAAACAGGCCATTAAATCACCACACAAAAACGAACCATCTTTTTCATTTCATAATTACCACAATAATTGTATTTTGCTCTTCCCAGTATTAATATATTAGTCATTAGTTGGATGTGAGTGATATGTCATAAATGTAAAATATAAATAAAAATACATCCAAATTGAATGCAATGTTTTTTTTTTTTTTCAATTCGATTTTACGGATTATTTTACCAACATCAGCGAAAATAAATGATGTTTTTTGGTCATGTGTTTTGATGTAAATTAGACAAGATTTTCCATGTAATTTTTTCTTCTTCTTGATTTGATAGATATGAGGTGAGGGTGAGTGTGTTAATGGGTAGGGGGTGTAATGGGTAAATGGGTAAGTGGATTAATAGGTAAAGGGAGCAATAGATTGACGGGAAAAATGGGTAAAGATTCAATGGGTAAATGAGGAAATATTTTAATGGTGAAATGACTTAATATACTAATGGGTAAAATGAGTTGATAACGTAATGGATTGATGGATAAAAAAAAGTAATGGTTGTATATTCGTTAATGGGGTAACTGGATTAATGGGTAATAGAATATATGCCTGAACTAATTAGACTTTTATTACATTTTATCTACATTATTATTATTATTATTATTATTATTATTATTATTATTATTATTATTATTATTACACCACCTCTAATATTGTCAATTCTTTACACTAAAACAATTAAACCCGTATTAAAAATTTATGGCACAATAAACCCCCAAAAAATTCAATTCTATCTGGAAATTCTGTAACCATAAAACATAACTATTGAATGGACGAATAACGATTAAAGATTCAATAGGCAATTAACTATATATTGTCTAAGTTACGTTACTGGCTATATAGAGAGGGTAGGTCAGTGTGGGTTGTGGGGTGTGGGTTTTGGTTTGTGGGGTGTGGGGTTGTGTTAGTCAGTACTCGTGTTTATGTCGTGAATTAGACACACACACACACACACACACACACACACACACACAATACATACATACATACATACATACATAAGAGAGAGACAAACAAAGAGATAAAGAGAGAGAAAGAGAAATGGAAGAGAAGATAAAGCTACGGGCGCCACAACATGTTCCCTATCAGCCAGGACCTCTCGTGTACACATGAATCTCTCTCGTGTACACATGAATCCCTCTCGTGTACACATGAATCTCTCTCGTGTACACATGAATCTCTCTCGTGTATACATGAATCTCTCTCGTGTACACATGAATCTCTCTAGTGTACATATGAATCTCTCTCGTGTATACATGAATCTCTCTCGTGTGCATATGAATCTCTCTCGTGTACACATGAATCTCTCTCGTGTATACATGAATCTCTCTCGTGTATACATGAATCTCTCTCGTGTATACATGAATCTCTCTCGTGTATACATGAATCTCTCTCGTGTACACATGAATCTCTCTCCTGTGCACATAAATCTCTCTCGTGTACACATGAATCTCTCTCGTGCACACATGAATCTCTCTCGTGTACACATGAATCTCTCTCGTGTACACATGAATCTCTCTCGTGTACACATGAATCTCTCTCGTGTACACATGAATCTCTCGTGCACCATGATCTCTCTCGTGTACACATGAATCTCTCTCGTGCACACATGAATCTCTCTCGTGTACACATGAATCTCTCTCGTGTACACATGAATCTCTCTCGTGCACACATGAATCTCTCTCGTGTACACATGAATCTCTCTCGTGTACACATGAATCTCTCTCGTGTACACATGAATCTCTCTCGTGCACACATGAATCTCTCTCGTGTACACATGAATCTCTCTCGTGTACACATGAATCTCTCTCGTGTACACATGAATCTCTCTCGTGCACACATGAATCTCTCTCGTGTACACATGAATCTCTCTCGTGTACACATGAATCTCTCTCGTGTACACATAAATCTCTCTCGTGTACACATGAATCTCTCTCGTGCACACATGAATCTCTCTCGTGTACACATGAATCTCTCTCGTGCACACATGAATCTCTCTCGTGCACACATGAATCTCTCTCGTGTACACATGAATCTCTCTCGTGTACACATGAATCTCTCTCGTGTACACATGAATCTCTCTCGTGTGCACATGAATCTCTCTCGTGTACACATGAATCTCTCTCGTGTACACATGAATCTCTCTCGTGTACACATGAATCTCTCTCGTGTATACATGAATCTCTCTCGTGTACACATGAATCTCTCTCGTGCACACATGAATCTCTCTCGTGTATACATGAATCTCTCTCCTGTGCACATAAATCTCTCTCGTGTACACATGAATCTCTCTCCTGTGCACATAAATCTCTCTCGTGTACACATGAATCTCTCTCGTGCACACATGAATCTCTCTCGTGTACACATGAATCTCTCTCGTGCACACATGAATCTCTCTCGTGTACACATGAATCTCTCTCGTGTACACATGAATCTCTCTCGTGTACACATGAATCTCTCTCGTGTGCACATGAATCTCTCTCGTGCACACATGAATCTCTCTCGTGTATACATGAATCTCTCTCGTGTATACATGAATCTCTCTCCTGTGCACATAAATCTCTCTCGTGTATACATGAATCTCTCTCGTGTATACATGAATCTCTCTCGTGCACACATGAATCTCTCTCGTGTACACATGAATCTCTCTCGTGTGCACATAAATCTCTCTCGTGTACACCTATTGCATTTTATGAGTATTTTTTATATATTGATATGAGTGTGTGTGTGTGTGTGTGTGTGTGTGTGTGTGTGTGTGTGTGTGTGTGCTTCACTTCACCAGAGGAATATCTTCTACTCTATGTGGAGAGAGAGAGAGAGAGAGAGAGAGAGAGAGAGAGAGAGAGAGAGAGAGAGAGAGAGAGAGAGAGAGAGAGAGAGAGAGAGAATCAAAGAAAATACGAGAAAAATTGAAAACAAAATATTGGTTGAAAGAGAAAATGAAGAAAGAACAAGAAAGAAAGAAGACAAATAAAAGAAGTAACTGAGAGAGAAAATGTAATTATACTTGTCAACTTTCTACTACCGGGAGAGAGAATTGAGGTGACAGAGAGAACGGGAGAAATGGCCTGAAGACAAGGGGAGAGAAGGGAGAAGGAGAGATTTAATTATTCTGGTCTACTTATCGATGAAGAGAGAGAGAGAGAGAGAGAGAGAGAGAGAGAGAGAGAGAGAGAGAGAGAGAGAGAGAGATATTTCCACGAGTCATAGCCCAAAATAATAATACCTCTTTTCTATGTAGTTTTTCCCTGGCCATTATTATATCATCAATAATTACATCTTTTAAAATCAGTTTCAATAATATATTTCTATTTTTTATTTTACTCTGAATTAAATAAATGTAACTTTGATGTTTACATTTTAATATTCTCGTTGACAATATTTTATTTATGTTTTTTTAATATTTTACGATACATATATTTTGTTTCTTTGATAATTGCTTTTAAAATAATTCCCTTTCTGGTCTTTATCAATTATACGATTAGCTTCGATTTCTCTTCAGTTTATTTAGGTAATTAGTTGACATTTTTTAATTACTGGCGTTAATTATTTTGTTCTTTTCTTTTCGTTGGTGTTTCATTAGCATTATTTTTTTTTTTTGGGGGGGGGTTGTTCTATGTTACGTATGTTAAGAGGGAGGGGGAGAAGGTGGGGGAGGGAGGGGGAAAAAGAAGGGGAGGGAGGGGGGGGAAAAGGTGGGAGAGAGGAGAGGGAAACAGGAGACAGGGGAAGGTGGGGAGGATAGGGAAGATTTTTCTTAAATTTACAACTACGGTTCAACATGTTAGTGGATAATAACTCTTAAGGGACCGTACGTATAGAAGCTAAGGGACCGTAAATATAAACAGCAAAGTGAAATAAAAATAATACCCCAGTAACTTATATTAATCTTAGTGTTATATTTCTTCTTTCTCGATACGTTTATTAATTTAAAACTTCTTAATTTAACTTCGAGATAAAACAGAGTTGGAACCTGGAGACTCTGCTGTGAGGAAACGAGGCAACACCCCCCTTCATCACCTCCTTCCCCCTCACCTCCTACCCCCTCACCTCCTACCCCCTCACTCCCACCCCCTCACTCCTACCCCCTCACCTCCTACCCCCTCACCTCCTACCCCCTCACTCCCACCCCCTCACTCCTACCCCCTCACTCCCCCCCCAAACACCCAGCATCTTCTTTGTTTACATTCGCTTTTGTTCAACTTGTTTACACCTTTCACGGTCTTCACTCCAACTTTCCTCACCTCACCTTTACCCCGGGGGAAGAGTGTGTCAAACTACCGTCACACTTTCCTCAACACTGTTACAACTTTTATGTTTTCTGTCGTGGAAATGTTGTCGTAGTAATGTTTGTTAAGTTTTCTTTACTAACATTTAACTGTCTTATGTTAGTATAAATATATTCTCATTTTTATTCAGTATTTAAGTAGATATTATCATTATTATTATTATTCTTACGTGAAGGTGTTTTTTTTTACGAGTTTCTTAATGTACTTTCAAAATATTTTCTTTAAGTTACATAATTATGATATTAATAATGTTAATAGTTTGTTGTGTTTGAAGTTCATTTGATTAGTTGGTAGTATAAGAAACAGGTGATAACAGGTGGTGATAAGTGATTGCAGGTGATAAATTAATGATAACAGGTGATAACAGGTGATGTCAGGATATGGCAGGTGATGACAGGTGATAAATGAATGATGACAGGTGATAACAGGTGATGTCAGGATATAGTAGGTGATGACAGGTGATAATAAAGTTAAAACAGGTAATAACAGGTGAGAGCAATGTGAATCAAGTAACAAATTAATAACAGGTGTCGACAGGTGAGAAATCTATTAACAAATGATGACAGGTGAAGATAGATAATAAGCAAAAATGGATAATGAAATGAATAGAAGATGGAGGGCAAGAGAAGGAAGAAGAAGGAAGAGGAGAAGAAAAAGATAATGAGGAAAGGCGGATTATGTAAATGACTTGGTGGTGGAAGAAGAGGAGGAGAGAAGAGAAATACAAACAACACGAAAAGAAAAAAATGTGAAATGAAAATAAACTTGTAGAAGATAAAGGCAATGTGGGGAGAGAGAGAGAGAGAGAGAGAGAGAGAGAGAGAGAGAGAGAGAGAGAGAGAGAGAGAGACAGAGAGAGAGAGAGAGAGAGAGAGAGAGAGAGAGAGAGAGACTTTGAATATTGGAAGAAGGAATAAGCAAAGATGTTAATAACAGTGGGAAGAGCAGAGAGGGAAACAAGTAGGAACATTAGCACGAAAAAAACGAAAGAGGGAATTACATAGGATAAGAAGATAAGGAATCAAGTGAAGGGGAAATAACTGCAGAATTAATGAAGAGAAAGAAGAAGAGAAAGTGCAGTGAGAGAAGGAAACGAAGGAGAAGAAGATGGAGGAGGAGAACAGCTGGGAACGAAAAATTATGTGGAGGGGAAAAAGGAAAGAAAGAAGAAGATTGACGGAGATTAGAGAGAGAGAGAGAGAGAGAGAGAGAGAGAGAGAGAGAGAGAGAGAGAGAGAGAGAGAGAGAGAGAGAGAAGCTGTTATATTATGTTATGTTATGTTGGGTTATGTTATGTTAGGTTAGGTCAGCACAGCACAGGTCAGGTCAGGTCAGGTCAGATCAGGTCAGATTAAGTTAGGAAAATTTCTCTTCAGCTTTCCATTAACAACATGCACCATCAGGTAACATAAACATACCAACATAACACACACACACAACTAGCCTTTCAACCTACACACACACTGGAGCGTTGAGAAGCATATAACGATGATATGTCACACGTCATGAGATATGCTGCATGTAATTACTGGGTGTGTCTGGGAACTCACATTATGACATGACAGAGAGGAACGATATGTCATGTTGGGAAACTTGGTGAATTAGTGAGAGAAAATGTAGGAGGGGAGAGATTGATAAATGAAAGGAGACAGGGGATAGGGTGGGTAGATAGATAGATAGCTGCTTTGGCAGTCTACTGTCGTCCACGTGGGTAACATGGCCAGTCCAACGTAGTTGTTCTTGGATAATGGTAGCCTCGATGCTCCTACAGTTGGTGTCAGCGAGAATACTGGCATTTGTTCTCTTGTTTTCCCAGCGAACTCGGAGGATGGAGCATAGACTACGTTAGTGAAAGTTTTCAAGTGCCTTGAGGTGACTCCTGTATGTGACCCATGTCTCGCTGCCATATAGCAGGGTGGGGAGGACCACTGCTCGATATACGTGTAATTTTGTAGATAATTTCAGTTCCCTACAGCTGAAGACACGATTTCGGAGTCTGCCAAAGGCTTGAGATGCACATTTTATCCAATGCTGAATCTCCTAATCGATGTCCTTGGTGGTGGACAGTTGGGAGCCGAGATACCGAAAGTGGGTAACATTAGAGAGGGTAGTACCGTTAAGCTGGGTGGATGTTGGAGGTGTGGCTGAACCAGGGGCAGGCTGAAAAAGAATCTGAGTCTTACGTACAGTCACCTCAAGGCCGAAGTGTGCTTACGCATCTGTGTAGGTGTTCAGGATCTCCTGTAGGTCGCGTTCAGTGTGAGCAACAAGGGTGAGGTCGTCTGCATACTGAAGTTCAGTAATGGAAGCTGCCGACACCTTTGTTCTTGCCCGGAGTCGTCTATGTTGAAAAAGCCCTTCATCCGGTACTCGATGTCCACCCCGCTGGCTAAATTGGTAATGGCACGAGTAAGGAAGGCAGCCAAGAAATTGGAAAAAAGAGTTGGCGCCAGTACACACCCTTGTTTAACCCCCGTTTGGATGGGGAAGAACTCAGACTGGGTGCCATTGTGCAGGACACTGCCGTTCATGCCTCACAATGGCGATAAATTTTGGTGGGCAGCCAAAACGGCTGAGGGTCCACCAGAGGGCTTCCCTGTTGACCGAGTCGAAGGCCTTGGTGAGGTCGATGAAATCCCAGATCCACACACACACACACACACACACACACACACACACACACACACACACACACCTTGATAGAGCCAGTTACCTCCTCACTGTGTTGCTATTCGTCTTCATCATTATTTCTCGAAGTCAACCTTACACCTTTACCTGTGATCATTAGAAGAGCCTTTTAACCTGTAGCTAATGTCACACACCTTGAGTCTACTACAGTTACTAACACCCTTAAATGTTCTCTGTCTATCTGTCTGTCTGCCTTTCTGTTTTTCTTTTGCTCATTCTCTCTCTCTCTCTCTCTCTCGCCCTCTCTCTCTCTCTCTCTCTCTCTCTCTCTCTCTCTCTCTCTCTCTCTCACCGTTCTTATTGCTCACCTTATCATCTTACACCTGATCTCCTTCCCTCACAGTTTTTTACCCTTCAAGTTTTCCTCTGCAAGACCCAAGAGGCTATAACTTCACCCCCCTCCCCCTCCCCACCCCCCATCCCCCATGACCCCCCTTGCACCTTCCCCACTCCCCTGCACCTCCCCCCATCACCTCCCTCACCCCTCTCACACTCCTAACACACCACCTTCCTCCCCCCCCCACCCCAAACACTTCCGCTGACTCCCTCCCCCCCACCACCTCCCCCACATCCCACTTGTACCATTACCGTTCACCAAATCTAAAAAATAAGGCCACCCATACATCTCTAACACCACCAAGAGGGTCTGGGGAGCCATGGTGTCACTTTGACTTATTTTCCAATGAATTTTTACGCCCTTAATTTTTTTTCTCCATGTAATCTGTTGGAGGAGTGAGATATTTTTCCCTTATATATCACTTATATACGTAATAAAACATTTCTTCAATTTATTTCTTCATTTTTTGTATGACGTATGAATAATATGTATAATTTTGTAAGGTATATTTTATTCTTTATTACTAATGTTGTTAAAATGTATTGAGTTAATTTTTTTTCTCACGATTTCTTGATAACATAAACAGTAATTAGTCAAACACGCTGAAATAATTCCTATTCTTCGTATTTCTGCAACAACCCACAAAATAATTAAAAAAATATTTGAGGTGATATAATTACTACTAAATCCCGCCTCTTCTCTACGTTAATTGGAATAGCGTTTTACTTAAGAGTTTGTCGATAAATTCTAGAGCGAAATTTCCCCCACACACCTGGTAGAAGACTCTGGCGTGCCCTGGTGTAGTATGGTCTTGTTAATCTTGTCTTTACTCGACGTATTAATCCAACATTCTGTCATAGTTTTTTTTTACTATAATTTGTTAACGTAACTAAACTATTATTAAAGATCCCCTGAGCTTTATAATATCTGTTAATATCTAGTGATGAGGATAATGTTAACATACAGAATAACGTTTTAAAAATATATTCATCTTCGTTAGAAAATATTACCTAAAATAAAATTACTTTCATATCAGAGAAAATAATGAAATAAATCAATATAAATTTGTGAAAAAAAAGATAACAATATACTAATATTTTTAAAAGGTCTTGTGTATAAAATATTAAAAAAAAGAATAAATTAACTAAAAATAAATAAACCAACGTGTAAAAGCATCACCCCAGACTACAAAACTCACTCAAAAGTACAGAATATTTATAGCTGTCACTTTCCACCTAACTGCACCAACTGTATTTGTCTTACAGTACGTGACCAGTGGCAAGATCACAGCAGAAGGTACAGTACATACACACATACACACATACATACATACATACATACATACATACATACAGCCAATACAAAAAAACACCAGTTGATATTCCACAAGAGCCTCACAATTTCCTGTTCCAGCGCAAAACACCATTTACGGAACATAACCCCGAGACATTAGGAGCGTATACCTGTCTCACGGTCTCAATGGTAAACTGACACCTATTGTTCCTTACGATAAGATCTAATATTATTGGGGGAAAGTTTGTTTTGTTTACTGTATATTCTTTATTGTTTATGATTATTATTGTATTATTATTCAGTGTTGTTGTTTCTTTCCAGGCGTTGGGATTTGTTTGTGTTCGTTTTGTAAATATTTGTAAATTTTTTTCGTTTCTGTTGTTGGTGTTTTTGTCGTATAGTTGAGAGATCTTACTTGTGTCTCGATACAGTAGCAGGAAAAAACAAAGGAAAATAAGTAAATTCAATAAACTTGGTCCCTAGGAAATACTCGGTTGAGAATTCTCACTTGTTACACGAAATCTAATCTGAAACTCGATCGACAGTCCCATAAAAGAGGGTGAATGACCTTTGACTTGTTAGTCTTGACCTTTACTGTGTCTCTACGGAATACAATAGGTGACTCAAGGTTTAATATTTCCGGGTAAAGTCTTGTGTTGAAAGGCGGAATGTAATTTAGAAATTAAAGTTAATATTTGAAGGGGCGGCGCCATTAAGTGCAGCATGAGTGACTTATTTTCTTAGTATTTATTACGTTTATATTATACTTAACGATATTCTCCCTTAGGCCGCCTCACTGCATCTTAAATCGTCATCTTGGACACTAACCGATCTCGAACCAATATGGCTGCCTGGGAGTGTGCTTCATGGTCTATACTTACTGACGATAATTAATGGTGTTTAGGACGTAGAACGATACTATGAGGTCATCAACTGTTAGCCTAATGACCAGGGATCACATTTTATATGAGTCTGTACTGACCCTTGACCCGTTATTGTCATAAACGATGATCTGAATGTTTGGTGGCGATAGCTGTCAACGCTCACCAGTCTGAACACTAACAGACATGAAACAAACACAATGGCGAGTTCAAACATCAACACATTAGGTTATTATTGAGAAGAAAGGTTAAGGAATCTATCTACTACAACATGAGACAAGTCAGTGTACTCACCTATAGGGCCGTTCTCCTGCACCTCCCCGTACATGGTGGCGTTGGGGAAGACGGGAGGGTTATCGTTGATGTCCTTCACCATCACCGTGACCACCGTCTCCGCCACGTGTACTCGCGACCCTCCCAGACCGTTTAAGCTGCCACCACCCAGGCGACGCCCCGCTGCCTGAGTCTTGTTGCCGCTCGCTGAGTCCTGACCCTCATCACAGCCGCTGTCAGTACTGAAGCTGCCCAGATGGTAGTGGTCCTCCTCCCCCGCTGCTCTCCTGCCTCTTGGGGTGACCAGGGACGGTTGAGGACCTATAGATTCTGGTAAGGTCTTCCATCTGATCCCGGAGTCACGGGAACGTCCAGAATTACGAGATAAATTTTCTGGATGTGTGGTTTTACTGCCGCTGCCAGGGTTTATGGTTGGTTCCGTGCCATTAGGTGGATATGCAGATGTTTGGATGTTATTTACACTGTCGCTTTTATCTGCCAATGATTCAGCGATGTGTGTGGCCTCGATGCCGTTTTTAGAAACCAAAGGAATTGTTTTCTCTGTTGTTGAACGCGAGTCTGATGACAGCAATTTGTCATCATAACTACGACTTTTGTGAGCGTGGTTACTACTATTAGACTCTAGATGGGGAAACAAAGACCTGGGGGACTGTTCGTTTGTCTTTAGCTTGAGGCTGGGCTCTGGTGTGGTCCTCAGGTCCAGGTCATCGTGGGTAGTCTTGCTGCTGGGCATTAAGTCACCATCACCGTCACCATCACCGTCACCATCACCTTCACCATAATGTGACGTTACCGCTGCTCCACCGTCTCCTCTATACCTGGTCTGTGAATCATCATGAATCTTACTTCCTCCTGAGTCATGATTCATTCTCATTCTCTCACCATTAAAGTTCTCAGCTACTACTTCTTGCTGACGTCCACACATTGTTGTTTTTCTCTCTCGAGGTTCGTAATTCTTCCGTGAATCCAGAACGGTATGTAATGAATGTCTTCTAGGATATTTCCCTCCATTTTCAAGATTAATATCATCATTTACGTTCGAGTTTCTGCTTAATTCATCACCATCAATCCTGGTATACTTCTCTCTGTGTTCAGGAAGATGGCTGCCTTCCCTCAAGTCAGGTATTTCTTCAATAAACTTCTCAACTTCAGCAGCAATATCTCCCTTATCATGTCCTTGGGTGATTAATGGTTCCTCTGATATATTTTCCCTTTTTATTCTTCTCTTGTTCGATTTATCATTGGTATTTCTTCGTCTTCTGTTTACTTTATCGTTGTGGTCCTTGTTCTTCTTCTTGGAGTTGGAGGCTAGGAGGCGATCCATAGCCTGGCGACTCCATAGTGCTTGTCCGTCCCTCACCTGTACCCTTACCTTCCACACCTCCTTTCCTCTAGGCGGGTCACGGTCCAGTGCCTGTAGGAGAGAGTTGTCATCATCATCATCATCATCATCATCGTCATCATCATCATCGTCATCATCATCATCGTCATCATCGTCATCATCATCATCGTCATCATCGTCATCATCATCATCTCCTAAGAACTCCTTCACCTCCTCCTTCACTTCCTTCATTATCTCCTTCACCTCCTCCTTCACTTCCTTCATTATCTCCTTCACCTCCTCCTTCACTTCCTTCATTATCTCCTTCACCTCCTCCTTCACTTCCTTCATTATCTCCTCACTCCCTCCTTCATCAACTCTCACAACTCCTCCTTTCTGGCTGAGTTACCTGTCCAGTGCCTAATTAGAAACAGACACAGGTAATCTTAACACAACCAAAGGCATGATTATCTTGTTTTAATAATCTGAAGAGAGACAGACAGACAGGATAGACAGACAGGGAGACAGACAGACAGAGAGTCAGACAGACAGACAGACATACAGAGAGACAGACAGACAGACAGACAGACACCCTCAATTCATTTTTGGTACAGCAAGCAACAGATCACCGTAACATCATTTTCATAAACCTAATCCGTCCCGGCCTAAAGGACCTTAGCCCGTGTGTGTGTGTGTGTGTGTGTGTGTGTGTGTGTGTGTGTGTGTGTGTGTGTGTGTGTGTGTGATCCAATGTAAAAAAAAATAAAAAAAAATATCTCTCATTTGCATTTACTCTCGGGAAATTAAACAAAATTAAATTGTAAAATCATAAGTAATAATAATATTTAGGTGTGTAATTTAGGTTGGCTTTTTCAGTACCAGTTTTTGTTGATTTATCTAATGGATGTTTTTATGAAGTGAGGGATATATAAATAATTGGTTTATTCTTTGTTTACTTTTTTGTTTTGTTTATATTCGAGTTTTCATTGTTTGTAAGGTATGGAATAGATTATATACTCCTTAATTAGGGATAAAGGAAGGTATTTAAATTAAGGTAGAGTCTCAGTGTAATTTTGAAACCATCTAGGAAGTTATTTATACATTAAAGCTTTTATGTAACCTTTTTATATATTACCCTAAGAACCTAATAGAATTCCGGGTTATATTATTGAATTAATACATTAAGGCGATAATATCCAAAGAGGAAAACAGAAAACGAACATTATAACTAAATTGTTTCCACTTTGTTGTAATCGAAAATGTAAACCTGAAATATTTCCTTCCCAATCTGGATTTCAATCTCGTTTTACTTTCCGGGTTGGATTCTCGTGTCATGTGTGTTAGTTAGTTCAGTGACACACCTTTACAGGGTACGCTCTAGTAACCTGTGTTTTATAGGAGAAAGTTAATTAAGTGCTGAGACAGGTAAATGCACACCTACCTATATTAATCTATGGACAAAATTACCTGGACATTTTAGGTAATATCCTATATAATTAAGGTTTATTTACGATACAGGGAGAGTGTTTTGAATATTATTATTATTTATATATTGTATTAAACTTTTTTTCATACTGTCATTTTAATTTTATTTATAATGCAAATCATCGTTGGCCAGGTGTCGTTGACCAGGTGTCGTTGACCAGGTATTGTTGACCAGGTATCGTTGACCAGGTATCGTTGACCAGGTATAAGCCAATTACTATACACACACACACACCTGAACGACTCACAGGTAATTTTCCAGATATTACCTCGTGTTAAAAGCCTTGTGTCTGCGTATACATACATTTCATTTAACCCGATTACAAATTTATTTAGTCAGGATAGGATTATATATTATCATACATCCATCATGGTAGTGTTAGCTTTGATAAATTTGTTTCTCTCGTGTTAAAATAAATGTACTTGATACAAATATTAGGTTAGGTTAGGTTAGGTTAGGAAAGAGTAATGAAGAGTTATCCTGGTGATTTAACGTGATAGGTTTAGTGAGAAAGATAATGGTGAAACTAACAGTGACGTAGCTACAACAGTAATAGTGACGTAGATACAAGAGTGACGTAGATACAAGAGTGACGTATATACCAGTAATAGTGACGTAGATACAAGAGTAACGTAGATACAAGAGTGACGTACCCTGAGCTGGATGAGTTCCCCGGTAAGAGAGTTGACAGAGAAGAAAGCGTCGGTGGGGTGGAAGCCGTCAACACCATCCCCCCTCACCGTGTACAGCAGCCCGTGGTGGTCCAGCCAGTCTGGGTCAGTCGCCTCCACCTGTACACCACAACACAACCATTACTATTATTACTACCATTACTGACATTACTACCATTATTATTATTATTACCATTACTATTATTACTACCATTACTGACATTACTACCATTATTATTATTATTACCATTACTATTATTACTACCATTACTGACATTACTACCATTACTGACATTATTACCATTACTATTATTACTACCATTACTATTATTATTACTATTACTATCATTACTACCATTACTATTATTATTACCATTACTATTATTACTACCATTACTGACATTACTACCATTACTGACATTATTACCATTACTATTATTACTACCATTACTATTATTATTACTATTACTATCATTACTACCATTACTATTATTATTACCATTACTATTATTACTACCATTATTATTATTACTACCATTACTACTATTATTACCATTACTATTATTACTACCATTATTACCACTGAATTTTATTGTCTTGAATCACCTGAAGATAAACTACCCTAACGCAAACCATAACCAAACCTAACCTAACCTAACCTAACCTACCCCCAGGTAGTAATAGGGTGTTTAAACGGTAGATGTAATAAGACTGGGGGTGCTAATCTTCAGGTAACACACTGAACTAATACAAACAAACTTCACTACTACCAGATGCTGTGAGAGAGTCTGATAATTTTAATAATCTCTTTTAACTTTTTCAATATTGCAAGTATTTCTTTTAATATTGCAAGGTGATGAGAGTCAATATTTTATAGTACACAGATTTTTCTTTCATTCATTCTAACTGTTGTTGTCCTCTGCTTAAGTGTTCCTTACTTATAAAAAATCCCTTTAAAAAATCCTAACATTAAAAAAAAATCCCATAAATATCCCTACATTAAAAAAATTCCCTAAAAAAATCCCCATATTAAAAAATTCCCTTAAAAAAATCCCCTACACTAAAAACCCCTAAAAAATCCCCAACTCCCAAAGAAAAATCCCAGACTTATTCCCACTAACCCCAAAAGAGGCGGAGGACAAATGGAATATATGGAGCGAGGAGCCTATGGGGGGGGGCCACACACGTAAATTGAAACTTTTACTGTTGAATTGGAAAAAAGAACTACCTGAGGGGATGGTCACGGCAGGAGGTACCTAATGGTGAGCTGGGGAAGGGGGGGTGAAGGGGAAGGGAGGGGGTTAGGGGGAGGTGGAGGGAGTTTAGAGGGGTGAAGGGATGGTAAGAGGAAAGAAATGGGAGAGGACAATGAGGGGGAGGAGATGGGGGGGAAAAGGGGGAGGAGGGAGGGGGAAGGAGGATGGAAGGAGGAAGAGGTGAGAGAATAAAAGGTGGGAATTGAAGATGGTGGTAATGATAATGAGTTAAGAATGGAGAGAGAGAGAGGGGAGATAAGAGGGGAGAAGAGAGAATGAGAGGGGAGGGAGTGGTGACATTGGTACAGTGGTGAGGGGAAGGAGTGGTAAAAAAATAAGTACAGAGGTGTGGTGACTATACAGGTAGAAGCCAAGGTAATTAAGGTGAGCAGCGTTAATGAGACTTTTGCCCAGGTGAGTTGTTTAATGTACCTTGGAATAAAGTCAAAGGGGGAAACAACAACAACAATGGCAACAAAAAAGAATCAGAAATAATATTTGTAAAGTCTGAAAAGTTTTTACGTTCATTAAAAACAAATAAATTTCTTTGTTTTTATTTACGGTTTGCAAATGGCTACTACTACTACAACAACTACTACCACCATTACTACTACTACTACTACAACTACTATCACTACAACTACAATCACAACTACTTATATTACCATTGCCACTACTACTACTACTACCACTACCACTACTACTACCACTACCACTACCACTACTACTACCACTACCACTACTACTACCACTACTAACCGTGGCGATGGTAGCTGGTAGATGGCGGTCGTCTTCCTCCACGACAGTCACTTGAGGTTTAGGGTTGAGAAAGTAGGGGGCATTGTCGTTGACGTCAAGAACTGTCACTTGTACCATAGCATGCGCTGCCTGACCCTCCACCTCTGCCGCCACCACTAGCTCGTGCTGCGACACACACACGGGGGAAGAGAGAAATAAAGAATGGTGTTAGTTTTCCTATCCACCTTTTATCACCCTTTCTCTTTTTCCCTCTACAGAGAAACAAGAATAAAAACAATAAATAAATAGTATCTGTATCACAAAAAGACCAACAAATAAACTAAACATATATAATCTTCAAGTTACGTAATATGTGTCAATTAACAAGAGGTAAAAATTCAATTAACCTTTGTTGTTACCTGGACCAGAAATTACCTGCTCAATATTGTATGATTTTTTTTTTTTTTGCTGTAATCTGAACTGTAAAAAAAAGTATTTGAATTTTAATATCTGAATGTGGTATTTTTCTGTCTGTGTGTCTGTGTGTCTGTGTGTCTGTCTGTCTGTAGTTACTGTCGATATATTTGGGATTAAGAATAAACTATATTGTTTTTAAATAGAATAATTGAGAAAGTAATCAGTTACACACATACACTCGCTTTAATTGTCTATGGTATTAACTGCAAACAACTGTATTATAAATTATTTGTTTACATTACCACGTGATGAGGTATGGGGATGTGTTTGTTTGTTTATTTGTTTATTATCTTCCTCTTCTTCTTTTAATCCTAACCTAACCCAACCTAACCTAACCCAACCCAACCCAACCTAACCCAACCCAACCCAACCTAACCTAACCTAACCTAACCTAACCTAACCTAACCCAACCTAACCTAACCCAACCCAACCCAACCTAACCTAACCCAACCTAACCTAACCCAACCCAACCTAACCTAACCTAACCTAACCCAACCCAACCTAACCTAACCTAACCTAACCTAACCCAACCTAACCCAACCTAACCCAACCTAACCTAACCTAACCCTGAACATCAAAATAACAAGATAATAAAAAATTAATAAAAAATAATACTAAAAAAAATTCTCATCACACTTCAGAGTACAAAATCATTTCCTCCTCCCACAAGCACCTGTGTCAGCTGAAGAAGGCGAGGCAGGAGTGGTCTTACATCCAGACATTTCTCCTCAAATCACATCCCAGCAACGAAAAAAAAAAAAACGCTCAACTCCGTCAGGAAGGAAATACCGAACTATAGGACGAGGCTGAAGTTCCTACGACACTAGAGCCATCTTGTCTTGATTCATCACGTCCAGTACTTTTACTTTTTTGTTTTTACCTTTTCGCTTTGTGTTTTGTTTTTGTTTTTTGTTTGTTTTGTTCCTTTTGGTCTGTAGAGGACCTGGTGAGTTCTGTGTGTGTGTGTGGGGGGGGGGGGGGGGTGTTGTTTGATGTACCAATGATGGTTCGTTATTATGAATTGGAGGTTGGAACAATCACGGACAATCGTTTCCCATCACGAACCATCACGTACCATCAGGGAAAGTTAAGGACGTGGTATTTTTTCCTCGAATATCTGAAGAACTAAGCCTTACACACACACACACACACACACACACAGACGGAAAAGCCACCATCACTCCGGTCATTTATTTATATGACAACCGTAGCCAGAGCCAGGCGGCCTATGGGTGTTCGGACGATAGGAGTAATGTTTGGTGAAAGTGTCCCAACCTGTCGTCTCTCTCTCGACTATGACTTGGACTTGACAGTAAATGCCACAGGACCCTGAATTAAGAGCTCACTGTACACGACATTCACAGGGCCACGGGCCATTGGATATGAGTCATAAGGCCATGAACCACTGGATATGAGTCATAGGGCCATGAACCACTAGATATAAGAATCACAGGGCCATGGACCACTAAATATAAGAATCACAGGGCCATGGACCACTAAATATAAGAATCACAGGGCCATGGACCTGAAAAAGTAAAGATCCCAGCGGCTGAAACCATGTGACACCTACGTCTTTCATCAGGTGTTCACTCCCACGGCCCTCCGGTGACACGAAAAACTTCTCACAACTCACAACAGAGAGAGAGAGAGAGAGAGAGAGAGAGAGAGAGAGAGAGAGAGAGAGAGAGAGATTCACCTCCTCCTCCTCCTCCTCAGAAAATATCACCCGAGAGCTTACGCCTGAAAGACAAACTAACTAATGAATACCACCTCTCGTTCCCCCACACTGACTCTCCTCACGTCACGTAATCCCACTTGACAACACAATCAACAAACATAACAAGAGATCCTGAGAACACACCACCGATGGGACGCTCAGCCAGCCAGAAACAAAAGAACATCAACATTGACAAAAGAAACCTGCTCCTCCCCCCCCCCCCCCAGAGCTAAGACTAACGACAATGGTTGGCTATCTGGGTGACGACTTCTGGTGATGGTCTTGTGGGCGAGGAAGTTTTGGTAACGATTTGAGGATCAGGTTTACATTACAGAATCATCGTTTTAGCTTTTGTGGGGGGATGGGGGGGGGATGGGTGGGGGGATGGGGGGGATGGGGGGGGTGGGTGTATCGTAAGAAAGACATGGTAAGAGTATCGTTCCTGTTGTTGATGTGAATGATGGTTAGGTTAGTCTTCACTGTAATATACCTTGAAAACTTTTTTGTAACTTTTTGTTGAGATTTTTTGATGTTTTACGATTTTAAGCATTGAGTTAGACTTTTGTTAAGTTTTGATGGGAATGTATAGTTATTATTCTCAAGGGGTTAAGTCATTATACTCAAGGGGTTAAGTCATAGTCCTCAAGGGGTTAAGTGATCATCCTCAGAGGGTTAAGTATTAAATGATCATAATTCTCTATAATATTTTTTTCTTGTTCTTTAGGTGAAGATATACAGGACTAATACACGTGTCTGAGGGAATTGACCTGACCTGGCTGTAATTGTCTTCGTTTAGAGTCAATGGGTAAATCTATCGAGGCTCTCACCTCATCTACTTGGGAGGATAAGAAGCATTATGTAAGTGTTTGGTCACGTCTGTTTAGTGAGTTATAGGGAGTTATCATCGTTATCATCGTCATCATCGTCATCATCATCATCGTCATCATCATCGTCACCATCGTCATTTTGTGGTGAGTCTCGTTGTGGAAGGTGTTGGTATCGTCACAGTGGACAGTATTATTTGTTTTCGGAATCACATCATCACAGCGTCACATCATCCCAGCGTCACATCATCCCAGCGTCACACCATCCCAGCGTCACACCATCCCAGCGTCACACCATCCCAGCGTCACACCATCCCAGCATCACATCATCACAGCGTCACATACCTTATGGTGAGCTTCATAGTCGAGGGCGGCCGCCAGGGTGATGACGCCCGAGTGTTGGTCAATGGTGAAGAGCCCGTCCTTGTTGCCTCCCGTGATGGTGTACCTTACTGCTGTACCTGTAGGAGGAGACACAAGCTACAGCAGCTGTGATGGTGTACCTTACTGCTGTACCTGTAGAGTGAGACACAAGTTACAGCAGCTGTGATGGTGTACCTTACTGCTGTACCTGTAGAGTGAGACGCAAGTTACAGCAGTACATTACAGCTGTACAAGAAGAAGAAAATCCACATGTTAATAAATACTGTTGTTTACCTCAGCCTCTAAACAATATTATCCTAACATAGACTTAATACACTCTACAACACTACACAACACTATACAACACTCTACAACACTATACAACACTATACAACACTATACAACAAACCTTCAAGACTTTTAATGAAATTCTTTAACTTTTTTATTTTCTTTTATACAACATATTGATTAAATTCCTCTTCAATCTAATATTCTTCAATTCTTGGCAACAAATTCTCCTATTATAATGCCTCAGTTCTCATTCACCCTCGCTGCCACACCTCACATCACGCTATATATCTCCCAAATGATCTATATTCTCTCCCCTGTACCATTCATCTTGACATAACATCAGTACACGTTTAATTTATGAGTTTTGGGTTATGGTTGCATGGTCTGGGTGGTCCTTAGGTGGTCCTTGGCTGGTCTTTGGGTGGTCTTTATATTCCTACCACCTAAGATAGTCTTTATTAGTGTATGGTGTTGAGGTCTTTATGTCATAGCTGGGGTTTTAAGATACGTGAAGTAATGTCTATGTTGTGCTTGTTTATCATTCTGTGTGCATTGATTCGTTGTTTTGTATATTTTTGTTAGTCAGTGTAAGAATAAAGTTAGTGTAAATGAACCTAACCTAACCTAACCTAACCTAACCTAACCTAACCTAACCTAACCTCGTGTAGTAGAGGAAGGTTTTAGTAGTTCAAACACTTTTTTCTCTCGTCCTATTTACGTGTGTCTGTCTGGGTCTTTGTCACCTAGTCTGTCTGTAGCTATCTGTCTGTGTGTATGGGTGTGTATCTGTCTGTCTGTCTGTCTGTCTCTCTCTCGTCTTTGTGGGTCATTTTTCTCTATTATTGATGTATATTGTAAAGTCTTATCCCAAACAGATCTTCCTCTTCCTCTCTCCCTTATTCCATCATTTATCATCCTCTCTTTTCTCTTCTCGTGTTATTAGTTATCTGGGGTATTTAGTTATACATGAATATTCTGTTTAACATCATTACGTCTGTTTTAATTGCGGTAAAAATATCTTGTTAGCTGTATTGAGAGGTGTGTAAATATTGCCTGTCCATCTATCTATCCATTTACACACACAAACACAGCAACACTCACTAAAAATGAATACGAAAAGAAATATACCGATATATGTAAAAAAGAACTGAAAAGAAAACACAAGAGGATGAAAGAGGTTCCGGCGAGCACACTCACAAAAGTCTACGGTCATAGCTATTCACGTTTCACTTACTCCCGCTCTCGTCTCCGTCTCCTCCCGCTTTCCTCCCTACCAGTGCCTTTCATCCCCAGAATCATATTAAATTACTAAACTATATCAATAATCTGTAAATAATATCAATGAGCTCAAATAATCATATTAATTTGATATTAAAGAGAATTTGATATTGATAATTTATTCTCATTCTGGATAAATTGTATATATTTATCGAATTATCTATCTATTTATCTATCTATTTATTTACTAATTAATATAGATACTTATATAAATACTCATAAAAAACAGAGATAAAAATATTCACTAAATTCTACAATGAAATGAAAATGCAAAAGACAATTTATTAATTTATATATAAATCTTTTATCTATCTAATCATTTATTAATTTACATATAGAAACACATCAACACTAACATAAAAACAATAAAAATAAAATAACAATATCACTAGAATTTAATAAAAAAAAACGCGGGAAAGAATTTAGTAAACAATTGGCGGACGGAGCACAAAAGTCTACGGTCATTGCTACCCACGTTTCACTTACTCCGTGTCTCTCTCTCTCTCTCTCAACCACCAGAATCACACAACTCTTTTCCCTCGTTCAATTACCTGTCTAGTGCCATTAACACCTGTTCTTTATTAATTTTGACTAACTGTAATTAATGGTTTGGCTAAAAGGTGATGTTGTCGATGTATTTATAATGAGTGTCGTTATTATTCCTTTATCAGACAGACATAATAAAGTACAAATGACAGACATAAACATACAGACACAAAGATGCACACAAAGACAGACAGACAGACAGACAGATAATAATAAGAACTTTTAACCAAACTTTCTGTTTTTTCTACTATGAATGGGAGAAAAATGGCTGTGTTGATCCCTACTTGAGAGAGAGAGAGAGAGAGAGAGAGAGAGAGAGAGAGAGAGAGAGAGAGAGAGAGAGAGGGGGGGGGGACATCCTCGTTATCACGTCACAAATTGTAAGGCTGAAAAATATTGGCGAGTGTCAAATATTGTCCTTGACCTGTCTGTGTGACGGGTGAGGGAGGTGAGGGTGAGGGAGATGAGGGTGAGGGAGATGAGGGTGAGGGAGGTAAGGGGGTGAAGGTGAGGGAGATGAGGGTGAGGTGAGGGAGATGAGGGAGATGAGGGAGATGAGGGTGAGGTGAGGGAGATGAGGGAGATGAGGGTCCTATATGATATTAAAGTTCTCATGGTCTTCCCCAACTGCCGCTAGAGGACCAAGAGGAGGGTCCGTATGCCTGAAGAATATACGAGACGAAAA
Source organism: Homarus gammarus (assembly GCA_958450375.1). Lineage (NCBI taxonomy): Eukaryota > Metazoa > Arthropoda > Malacostraca > Decapoda > Nephropidae > Homarus > Homarus gammarus. The sequence continues at coordinate 150,674 of CAUDMG010002620.1, read as the reverse complement.
TCAGAAGTTCCATCACAACCAGCTGAGCAAAAAAGACGAGAACTAGAGCTTAAATTCTTAAAACTTCAGACGTGTTATATAATTTTTTACCTCCAAGACACAGATACGTGAGAATGTATTTAACAGACACTTATTAAAGGGAGAGACGGTAGAAAATGTGCCTATAATATTTCTATTGTGTTCGAGTATAAGAATGATATTATCAGAGTATAGTTTTAGCTTTATGAGTATAATAATGGAGGCTAATAACATGATAAGGTATATTAATAAAAATAAAGGTATGATGGAAATTAGTGAAGGTAAAGGTGTGTGTGTCAGGTTATCGAGGTCAGGATGGCAACAATAATGAGCCTCTATTGTGTACCTAGAGCGCGGCGCTAGAGGGGCTACGACGCTAAAACATTTATTACTTTAAACGACACAAACACGACAAGCAAACTAAACCAGCTTAATATAACTTAAAAATAAATTATATTACTTATTTTAGGTTATAATTAAATCCTCAAATTATATTAAATTTATTCATGTATTTGTCCTCATAATTTATTTTTAGCGCCGTTGTCTCCCGAGGAACTCCTGGGAAAACAACATTGTTATTACGTTATGTTGATGGTGTGAGACGGCGGGCGGAAGGGAACACAGAGAGAAGAATATTTAGCATCACCTCAAAAATGACACGTAGTTTATGGGGCATATAGCAAGGGTAGTGTTAATGATGGGGGGGGGGGGATGAGGGGGAAGAGGAAGGGGGTGAGGAGAGGGGTTGAGGGAGGGAGGGGGTGAGAAAGGGAGGGGGTGAGAGAGGGAAGGGGTGAGAGAGGGAGGGGATGAGAGAGGGAAGGGGTGAGAGAGGGAGGGGGTGAGAGAGGGAGGGGGTGAGAGAGGGAGGGGGTGAGAATGCAGATATGCTCCTAGAAAGACGAGAGAATGAGAAAAGTTTTGAGATATCATATAAAGATAACGATAACCAAGTGAAGAACAGAACAAGGAATTAAAATAGTATAAAATAAACAAAAGAAACACAGGAGAATTATAAGTAAAAATAAAAGAAGAAAAAATATCCCCCCAAAAATTAAATGTCACAAAAAATCCATTAAAACAGATTAAATTCCTCTCAATAACAGTATAAAAAATTCTAATCAATTCCCGTTGTAAAATAATTCCCAATAACTCCTTAATTTTCTCCACTAAAATTTGTAAACACTTTGAGAGGGTTTCCGCAAAAGTTACACACACACACACACACACACACACACACAGGAAAATCTGGTACTGAGGTGAATTTATTTCTTAATTACATAAGTTCTCTCTTCTTATTAGATCACTATGCTATTAATTATCAGACCGGTAGCTAATTAGTTAGATATAAATGTAGTATTAGTCGTTAACTATCCGACTGGGAGTTAATTAATAGTTAACTCCGCACACACTACTGCCAGGTCTTGTACAGTGACTGCGTTAATATAAGTTAGTTTAACAGTTCATGTGTAATTAACGGCATTAACATAAATTAATCTAATGGTCCTCTGTACCCGGTGTTGTTATATAATGGTAGTAAAGTGTGTAGTGATGGTCGTGTGGTAGTAGTGGTCGTGTGGTACCTTAATGGTCGTGTGGTACCTTATTGGTCGTGTGGTACCTTACTGGTCGTGTGGTACCTTACTGGTTGTGTGGTACCTTACTGGTCGATGTGGTACCTTATTGGTCGTGTGGTACCTTACTGTTCGTGTGGTACCTTACTGGTCGTGTGGTACCTTACTGGTTGTGTGGTACCTTACTGGTCGATGTGGTACCTTATTGGTCGTGTGGTACCTTACTGTTCGTGTGGTACCTTACTGGTCGTATGGTACCTTACTGTTCGTGTGGTACCTTACTGGTCGTATGGTACCTTACTGGTCGTGTGGTACCTTACTGGTCGTATGGTACCTTACTGGTTGTATGGTACCTTATTGGTCGTGTGGTACCTCAATGGTCGTGTGGTACCTTACTGGTCGTGTGGTACCTTACTGGTCGTGTGGTACCTCAATGGTCGTATGGTACCTTACTGGTCGTGTGGTACCTTACTGGTCGTATGGCACCTTACTGGTCGTATGGTACCTTACTGGTCGTGTAGTACCTCAATGGTCGTATGGTACCTTACTGGTCGTGTGGTACCATAGTAATAGGAGTCATGAAGCGCCACCAAAGTACCACTATCATTACCCACTAGTACCGTAACCGTACCACTATCATTACCCACTAGTACCGTAACCGTACGTGATGGTGCTGTTGTCTCATCCCATTAAGGCATTATAGTGGACATCATTTACACGGATCATTATCATCCTGGCGAGGCTAATTAAGGTAATTTTGTAGCTTCATTAAAGAGACGATTTATAAATTAATGCCGTGATAATCCTAAGTAAAAATAATGCTGTGGAATTATTGGATATTTAATAATTTTACTCAGCTTATGGGTTTGGTATTGTTATATAAGGAAGCCATACATAGACAGACAGACATACACACAACTACATTCCCTTCATACATAAATATATACGGTGTGTGCATACGTATTTACTTCTACTATATACTAACATGGTATATATACTAATAAGGTCTTTACTAATACTATTTTAACAAGGTATCATTTTGTTGTAATTTTAAATAATCTGATGAAATTATATTAAAATTTGATTATAAAACAGGAAAGTAATCTCAGATGGACATTTTGATAAGAGGATGAAGAATTGACACAGTTCCCAAGGATACCCAAGGTAGTGTTAACGTGAGGGTCCAGCCACACTCCCTGCTTCACACACACACTGGGTGACTGAAGTAAGCACTGACACCTTCACGTGTTCTGGGTCTATATTACTGCACCATCACCACCATCAATATCACTACCAACACCACCACACCACACCACTATCACCACCATTGGCTAACAAGTTATTGGTCTATTCAGTAAAACCCTGACGACTTGTACCCGCGTTTGGTGAAAGACTCTGAGCGTTTTGGATCAATTTTCACCAGTGTTCGGCAAGACTTTAGCAGCCCAAGTTGACACTGTGAGAAGACGGAGGAACTCTTTGTGAAATTTAGTGAGACTCGGAGATGAGATAGAGACGATGGTGGACACTTACTTTACCCGAATGGTGGAGGTAAGAGAGAGAGAGAGGGAGGTGAGAGAGAGAGAGAGAGAGAGAGAGAGAGAGAGAGAGAGAGAGAGAGAGAGAGAGAGAGAGAGAGAGTAAAGAAAGTGATAATGGGAAGGAAGTCTGGTAAAGTTTGGCTCAAGGTGAAGTGTGCAGTCAGTCGTTCAGGAAGGGATTGAAAAGAGAAAAAAAATATTAATAGAACTGTGATAATAAAAGAGGGAAGGAAGAAGGAGATTCGAATAATTTTTACACAATATACGTAGAAGGAAAGAGGGGAGGAGAGGACAATAAAAGATGTGATATATCAGAGAAAGAAAAAATAAGAGAGAGGAAAGTTACAAAAATATTGTGAGAAGCAGAGGCGTGAAGTACAAGTTAACGTGTGTGTGTGTGTGTGTGTGTGTGTGTGTGTGTGTGTGTGTGCGAGGGAGAGAGCCAGCGTGGGCGGTGGTGTGTGGCCCCGCGCTCTGGATTAATGAGGTCGCTATTGCACATGCAAGCATCACAGAGACACATAAATTGAACGACTTCATGGTGTGAGAAAATTGCCAGGACCGCATTGGCTTGAACACGACTTGTTAATAGGACTGGAAGCTGAGTATAAAGTCACCCGCTGTCGTCTGGGGGAGGAGATGGGTACTTGCTGAGAACACAAACCAAGAATGTCTCTTACTTACGATGAGCTAGCGACTGTGTGGGACTAGACTATAAACTTACGTGAAAAATTGATTTTTTTGTGACATAATTTTGAGAAATTATTAGTCCTCTCAGTGGCCTAATTATAAAATACAAGGACTTATTAGCCTTATTATTGGCCTAATTTGACGATACTAGGAATCATTAGTCTTCTCAGTGACCAAATTATACAACACAAGGAATTATTAATCTCCCCAGTAGCCTAATTATACAAGGGCACATTAATCTCCTCAATAGTTTAATTACATAACACGGGGAATTACTAACTAAAATATTCTCATCGCTAAATATCCCTAACACTGTACACACCACAATATCAAACATAGACACGTATTCAGGTCACATAAGGAGACCTCTTGATGATAACCCACTCACCCCACTCACCCCTCACCCCACTCACCCCTCACCCCACTCAGCCCTCACCCCACTCACCACTCACCCCACTCATCCCTCACCCCACTCACCCCACTCACCCTCTATATATGATTGACATGTTGTAGCTTTGATGTGTACAGACCGTCAAACAGCTAACCAACCAAGGTGCTCAATCGCTCTTGTAATTAACACAGGGAATGGGATGACGTCATAATGGTGTATATATATAATGTTACGGATAGGTGTTAACTGTGTGATGGTGATAATGGTGTTAACGAGGTATTAAGGTGAGAGAGAGATTGGCTTGTGTGTGTGTAGGGTGTTATTGTGAGGTTTGGATTGTATTAGTTCTGTCCAATTCTGTCCATTCTGTGTATTTTGTCTATTCTGTCCATTCTGTCTATTCTACTTTTGTTATTTTTATCAACACAGAGATAAATACTGTCTTTTTTCTGTTTCTTCTTCATATCAACCATAAATACATAATCGTCTCACTTTTTTTTTTCTAATTAGAGTTGAATATCATTATCCTCCTCAAAATCCTCCTTTGATTATTATACCCAGAATCCAACACTTTCTAGAGATGAAAAATTCCAATTCTACGAGTATCCCAAACCTGATAAAGAATAGATTAATCTCTTTATTGTAATTCCAGTAACATCATTGTAGTAACAGCTCATTGTAGTTTATTCTTTAGTTAAATTAGTATATATTTTTTGGTTAGGGATTATTTATCATTGTTTTATAGAGATTTTTGTTTGAATAGATACATAAACACATATACATATATCTATAAACATACATAAACATACACATAAATATACATATACACATACATATAAACACACACACACACACATACACACACAAGGTCAACACACAGGGTAATGCTTCAAGGTGATTCATTCATTTGCTACACACTTCACTTAAGGCTAATGATGGTGACGTAAAAAAAAAAAATATTTAGTCATTTTTTCTCAACCTTTTTCGTCATTATTTGCTCATACTACTTAACCCAAATATCCCCCACGTACAGGGTTATGTTATCTATGACCTGTGTTTAGCTTCATAAGGGAAAATAGTTCAAGATATTAAAAACAAAAATGTTGTTCGAAATATATTGGGAACGGTATTTTTTTTTTTTTTACTTTTTTGAAACTTTTAGAATTTTGTAGATGTAGTTTTGTCTAATTTTAAGGGTGTTAAGGGGTGATAAAGGGTGATAAAGGGTGAATAAGGGTAAGGGTGATAAAAGGACGTGTGTTTATAAGAAAAATAACAACGGGTAAAGGTTAGGTTAGGTTAGGTTAGGTTAGGTTAGGTTAGGTTTAATATATCTTTTTATAATCTCTCTTTAAAGGTTTTCTCTATTAATTGCTTAGTTAACGTAAGACCCAAACTCATGATTGATTTATAGGAAAGGAAGTCGCTGATGGAGGGAGGGAGGGAGGGAGGGAGGGAGGGAGGGAGGGAGGGAGAGAGAGAGAGAGAGAGAGAGAGAGAGAGAGAGAGAGAGAGAGAGAGAGAGAGAGAGAGAGAGAGAGAGACAGAGAGAGAGAGAATACTGTTGAATAAAGTAGTGAAACAAGTGTGGGAGTTGTGTCAGGTAGTTTGGTCGCCTATATTATCCATCAATGGCAAAATCTGTGGCAAAAAGATAAAATTTCGGCAACACAAATAATGTCATCGGATACTAGGCTACCGTAATCCCGAATTTCATTTGAATCGGATATCGGGAAGACAGTTTTCATTTGGGGTGCGGAAGGGAGGGAGGGAGGAAATGGGTGAGGGGAGGAAGAGAGGGGGAGAGAGGGAGAGAGATGTGAGACAGCATTACAAATAAAGAAGAAAGTAACAGAGAAGACAGCTATTAAGGGTCTGAGATCTGACAAGGAAGAGTAGTTTACGCCACAGAGGGGGGGGGGGAGGGAGGGTGTGACTGACCTTGTTTATGTGTGGCAGTGACAGCCAGGACGGTGGCCGCCAGCTGGGCATCTTCAGAGAGGACGGCGCAGTAGCGTGGCTCAGAGAACTCCAGAGGCCCAGACCCCGACCCTGACAGTAGCCGCGTCGCTGTAAACACAAGAAAAATAAAACGTGAATAATTAAAAAAAAAAACACACATTCCACTCTTGTGTCTCAAACATCCAAACACAACGCCTCTCCATATTATGAACTTTCCTTTGAGTCCGCCTAACACACTGACAGTAGCATCAAGGACCAGAATAATTCCCTGTACTTATTAAATTCCTTGTTCTGTGCGGCGGCCTCATGAATATTTGGGTGATGGCCGCCACACACTGTGAAATCTTTTTCGTCAGTACAAAAGGAAACTCCAACTCGTCGACTTTAATAACTTCACATTCCGTCGGTGCTGAGACTCATGCCCCTCAGAGGACTAGTCTACAGTGCCACTTGTTTACCGGAGAGCAGTGCCAAGCTAGCATACCACCGAGTGCCATGATCCAAATTCTCAAAGGTTCGTCTGTTACATTTACCTCTTAAGTGGAAGTGTAAGATGGCACTTAAGTGACTGAGTTAAGGTGAAACACAAAACAATAAAATCACCCAAAATAACATAAAAATTACAAGAATTTAAGACCAGTTAAGATATAAAACTACAATGAGACTCTTAACTAGATAAATAACAAACGATGGGGTTAAAATTACACTAAACCTACCATAACTACACAACAACCATAACACAAAAACCAAAATTATCCCGACAACCTAACTTAACCCAAACAACAAGTCAGATTATATACATAGACCTCTAAACGCTACAGACACCCATGGGAGCTAGGCACATGAACACTGAACCATTCTTCCTTACTACTGAACAACAACATCGACTGAACTAGCGTCGAATACCTCCCACGGTCCCACCTTAATGTGTCACAGGAGAGTCAAAAAGATTATATAACATTCGTGCAACAGGAGAGGACTGGAAGCCAATTAAACACACATGGTACACCTCAGAGGGACACACACACACACACCCCATTCATCTTACAGCTCATTTTCTCCTTCAGTGAGGCGCCTCTGTGTTGCTGCGGGTCTGTGTTGCTGCGGCTCTGTGTTGCTGCGGGGTTAAGTGAGCTCCAGGGTGAGGTTATATTTCAGTGAGACAATTCAAGGTGAGATATAATATAAAATGGTGGGGTTTTGAGGGGTTTTGGGGGATGGAGGTGAGGTGGGGGAGGTGGAGGTGAGGTGGGGGAGGTGGGAAGGGGAAGAGGAGGAGGGGATTTACAGCTAATGTTTAGTTATTGAGAGTGATGGTTGATTCTTGTGTCGAAGGAACTGATTGAAGGGGTCTGGTGAGGTAGTTATCTGTTGTTGTTAATGTTGTTAAGATTATTTTAGGGTCGCGTTATGGTAGTAGTAAATAATACAGTATAGCATCTTTATTACAGCAGTTACAGAGGAATCAATGACATACATACATACACACAGGTACAGAATATACCGACAGGTTAATTAACGAGTTTACCTGTCCTGTATTTACCTGTATCCATGTAACCTAACTCATCACTAGGTATCTTTGCAACCATCCATCAATGTTGTTTTATAAAGTAAGTTAATAAACGAAATTGACAGCTAGACTAAGTCCTGGTATACAGTGCAATATATTCCATTCGTAAATTGGGTTTTGTTCTGTAATGCAATTTGTGTTTAGCGATCAGTTGTCCTGACTATTCCAGGTTAGGTTAGGTTAGGTTAGGTTAGGTTAGGTTAGGTTAGGTCAGGTCAGGTTAGGTTAGGTCAGGTCAGGTCAGGTTAGGTTAGGTTAGGTTAGGTTAGGTTAGGTTAGGTTAGGTTATATGGGTTCTAACATTGGCTGTTTGTCTCTTAATGCTGGGTGTATTATGCTGCACTACCACACTATGCTGTTACCACACTACCATTATATCATACTACCATGCTACCTCTCTCTCTCTCTCTCTCTCTCTCTCTCACTCTCTCTCTCTCCTCATCTATCTTTCATTGAATATAGATGGCTGTATGTCCGTGTTTGTATGTGCATTAGAGCAGTAGAGAAGTTAAATAAACTCAAATACACTTTAACACTGTACTGTAGCGCCACTGTAGTCAATATTACCACTAGCACGATATCCTCAACAAATTCTGGACATCCTCTACAAATTCTGGACATTTTTATATATATTGTGAAAAAATAAACGTACTGCAATAAGTTCACCATGAATGAGCATACGTTGTTCATTTATCATATCAACCAAAGTAATGGTATTCTGCAAACAGTAAAAATGCAATATATACTGTATATACTTTTCCATTTACTTCTGTTCATAAAATTGACAATTTATTTGTTATTAATCGACAAACTGGGGAAATAAATGCAAAAAAATATTTATATATGATTAAAAGCAATATGGCGGGATACATGGATAGTATGTCAGGGTAATTTAGTAACCTTAATTCTTTTTATACACATTTATGATACGTTTATGCAAAGAGTAAGCGATGCTCCTTTGTATTTTAGTAAGCGATGTTCTTTCGTTTATACATTAATAAACACTATGGCACAAAGAGCAAGCGATGTTTTTTTGTCTTTTAGTAAGTGATATTATTTCGTTTATACATTATGAAACACTAGAAGACAAAAAAATAAAAAAGTCCGTCTCTATAAATCCCAATCGAAGTTGTCTGTTATCACAATATATACTCCAATATGACAACACCAACATGGCAACGCCTCCCAAACACAGACACAAGAAATTCTATACGTCCGGGAGAATATCTGGAGTATGAGTTGTGGAGTATAAGGTCTAGAGTATAAGAAGGACAAGGATCCCTAAAGACTTAACACACACACACAAACTAATATTAGCTCTGGCGGGGAAACTTTGCGACAAGATGACAAGACACTTCATCTATTGTTACCCCGTGTCGCCAACAGTGTTCCCGCTAACAACAACAACAACAACAACTAAACACAAGAGGAGAGAGAGAGAGAGAGAGAGACTATAGTTCCACACACCTCTCTTACCCTCACACTGAGATCTCTCTAGTATTTTCATTCGTCACAGCCCAGAGAGAGAGTGTGTCTATACGGTGCTTTCTCCTTACCTACTTTCACTATGAGGGACCTATGTTGTTGTTTTGTTGAGGGACCTATGTTGTTGTTTTGTTGAGGGACCTATGTTGTTGTTTTTGTTGAGGGACCTATGTTGTTGTTTTTGTTGAGGGACCTATGTTGTTGTTTTTGTTGAGGGACCTATGTTGTTGTTTTTGTTGAGGGACCTATGTTGTTGTTTTTGTTGAGGGACCTATGTTGTTGTTTTTGTTATGATACGGTCCTTGGGTCAGCCATTGTTATTATTTACAGGACCTGCAGCTCTACACGTCACGAGGATATTAATTAAAGATTGCATTTGTTGTTAACTTGTTACAGACGCTCAGGTTAATTTAACAGTGTATGATGTTTTTGTTCTATTATGCTTCATTCATACATTTGGGATGACTCTTATGAAAATTACCTCTTGTTTATGAAGTAGGTTGACCTCTTTAGTAATTACCCTGAGGCCAAGTTTAATAACAGGAGGAATATTAGGTCAACCTCCAGATTTAGTGAGTTGCTCTCGGTGCGAATCTGCAGAATAGTCGGACTAGCCGAGAATTTGAGAGTATTTCTCCAACACAACGTCAGCTATTGAATTCAACACCTGACAGAGGAATCCACGAAGAGATTTGTGGTCGTCATTCCTGGTGGAGGGAGATATATCCTGGTGGGGGAGATATATCCTGGTGGGGGAGATATATCCCGGTGGGGGAGATATATCCTGGTGGGGGAGATATATCCTGGTGGGGGAGGTATATCCTGGTGGGGGGGGGAATATAGCCTGGTGTGGGGAGATATATCCTGGTGGGGGAGATATATCCTGATGGGGGAGATATATCCTGATGGGGGGAGATTATATCCTGATGGAGAGATATATCCTGGTGAGGGAGATATATCCTGGTGGGGGTAATAAATCCTGCCGGTGTTACCCACGTAAGTAAAATATGGTTATCGTATGGGGAGAAAAAAAAATTTGATTAAAGATTTTATAAAACTCATTTAAATATTTGAATTCTGAACTATTTAAATATGGATAAATAAATACCTATCCTAGACTTCATCAGGATTAATTAACCAATCTTAAACCCTTATCCTAATATACTTTGTGATAATGGAATATATTGTAGTTATGATTTTTTTTTTGGTCAAAGCAGATTTATTTTATTTTAGATATATGATTAATTTCAACTATAGGAAGGCCAAGTTTTATAAGTGTCAGGTTATCGATTAGTAGCAGTTTCTCTATGACATAGGAGCACTATATGACGTAAGGGCTATGAGGAGGAGGAGTAGGAGGAGGAGGAGGAGGAGGAGGAGGAGGAGGAGGAGGAGGAGGAAGAAGAAGAGGAGGAGGAAGAAGAGACCAAAGGACTATGTTAAGAGAATTGGAATTATGCATGACCGTGCCCACGTCACCAGACACTATGCGGGTTTTCACAAGAGACTAAACTTAAACCTTACGTTCAATTTAAACCCTCACCTTAATTCCTACCTATAAAACGAATTAAACCAAAACCTTAAATCACACTAAAACAAAACAAAAACCCATTGTTTATCTACCTTGTTACGTATTCATTTAAGATTAATTGAACAGGTACAAAGAAATAAACCTGACGATCGTGTTCTGAAGAGGTTGAGTGTAGTGGAGGTAATCTATATTCTGAATCGGAGAGTGAGCTGAACTGGAGGCTGATACTACTTCACCCTTGAGAACTAACAAGACTCGAGGATCTGTTGTTGAGGGTTATCTGTAATCATCGAGGACCTTTAAGAAATCAGGTAAAAGTGAAGCATCAATATGTATCTTAATTAGTTTTAATAGAGTGAAAGAATAGAGTTGATTTACCTGTATTGGATATAACCTTTTAAATACCTGTTATAGTCAATTTACTATATAATATATCCTTAAGTAATTTATTAAAATCTATTTCCTACGAGTATACCACATTACCTCCCCCCTCCCCTCCCCTCTCCTCTCCTCTCCCCTCCCCTCTCCCCTCTCCCCTCCCCTCCCCTCCCCATCTCAACAGTCCAAAACATTCAGGTGTATACATATTCAGCCTCGGACAACACGAACGCTTCTGGGAATAGACTCTGACAATGACACCCTGTCTGGCACTATCTTTCTCCACCATTTATTAAACACAACACGATAACGACACACCTGGAGGAAGAGAAACGAAGAAATCAAAACATACTGATAAAAACTGAGTGTTTGTCTGGTCTGAGGAGTAAGATGGGTGTTTTGTGTGTTTTATTTGCTATTGTAAACACGAGTGAGTGATATTACCTTTTGTTCGGGGTGTTTTAGTTCATTTAAAGGTATATTGTATTAGATTGCAATGTGACAGGGTAGGATTTTGAACAAGGTAGAAGTTTGAACATTTTATGCCTGAACTATTTGGAACTGTGCAGTGTGTATGTGTGTGTGTGTGTGTGTGTGTGTGTGTGTGTCAGTGTGTGTGTGTGTGTGTGTGTGTGTAACTGGGCCAAACTTCACCCATTTATCTCAGACGTAAGTGTAAGGTGAACTCTGACTAACTTTACACTACATGATCCCAGTGAGAATATATATCACACAAACACCTGTTGCACCTGACGTTAATTAAGTCCCAGAATAAACGATATGATTCTTAATTATTATCTCTCTCTCTCTCTCTCTCTCTCTCTCTCTCTCTCTCTCTCTCTCTCTCTCTCCTCAATATTTCGCTTCTTTTCTTTCCTCGTGTTTTCTTTCAAATTATCTCCCTCTTTTATTCTCCCTTTTTTCTACCCTATCTCTCTCTGTCTCTCTATCACTATCTCCTCTTCAACTCTCCCTCTCTTTCCTCTTCGTCTCCTCCCCCCCCCTCTCTCTCTCTCTCTCTCTCTCCACTCACACACACTCACCATAAAAAACTACCACCACACAACATGCTACACTGAGGCGTCTCTTGACCACACAGGTGTCGACATGGTAACTTCCTCCAGGTATATTGATGTTCAGTATCACCCCCCCACTACCCTACCCTCAGCGCCCCTCCCCACGACACCACCCCACTGCCCCACCCCTCCCAATCACTGCTCGCCCCTACTGCCACACCTCAACACAGCGCTTCCAATTACTGCCCCACCTCACTATCCACACAGTTAACCCTCCCACTACCCACACAGTTAACCCTACCACTACCCACACAGTTAACCCTCCCACTACCCACACAGTTAACCCTCCCATTACACACACAGTTAACCCTACCACTACCCACACAGTTAACCCTACCACTACACACACAGTTAACCCTACCACTACCCACACAGTTAACCCTACCACTACCCACACAGTTAACCCTCCCACTACACACACAGTTAACCCTCCCACTACCCACACAGTTAACCCTCCCACTACACACACAGTTAACCCTACCACTACACACACAGTTAACCCTCCCACTACACACACAGTTAACCCTACCACTACACACACAGTTAACCCTCCCAATACCCACACAGTTAACCCTACCACTACCCACACAGTTAACCCTACCACTACACACACAGTTAACCCTCCCACTACCCACACAGTTAACCCTCCCACTACACACACAGTTAACCCTCCCACTACCCACACAGTTAACCCTCCCACTACACACACAGTTAACCCTACCACTACACACACAGTTAACCCTCCCAATACCCACACAGTTAACCCTACCACTACCCACACAGTTAACCCTACCACTACCCACACAGTTAACCCTACCACTACCCACACAGTTAACCCTACCACTACCCACACAGTTAACCCTACCACTACCCACACAGTTAACCCTACCACTACCCACACAGTTAACCCTCCCACTACCCACACAGTTAACCCTACCACTACCCACACAGTTAACCCTCCCACTACACACACAGTTAACCCTACCACTACCCACACAGTTAACCCTCCCATTACACACACAGTTAACCCTACCACTACCCACACAGTTAACCCTACCATTACACACACAGTTAACCCTCCCACTACCCACACAGTTAACCCTCCCACTACACACACAGTTAACCCTACCACTACCCACACAGTTAACCCTCCCACTACCCACACAGTTAACCCTACCACTACCCACACAGTTAACCCTCCCATTACACACACAGTTAACCCTACCACTACCCACACAGTTAACCCTACCATTACACACACAGTTAACCCTACCACTACCCACACAGTTAACCCTACCACTACCCACACTGTTAACCCTCCCACTACACACACAGTTAACCCTACCACTACCCACACAGTTAACCCTACCACTACCCACACTGTTAACCCTCCCACTACACACACAGTTAACCCTACCACTACCCACACAGTTAACCCTACCACTACACACACAGTTAACCCTACCACTACCCACACAGTTAACCCTCCTCCCATCTACCAAACTTTAACCATCCATCTCTTAGTTACTCCTCCACTAACCTTTGCCTGTCTCCTGGGTTACACGTGAGGGATCTCGTGTTACTGTACCTGAGTGTTCGGGTTTCATTTTCCCTTTTTGGTGTTTTTTTTTTCGTGTTTCAATGGTTTTCATGTTTCAGTGTTTTTTGTGTTTCAGTGGGATTTTGTGCTTAGTTGTTTTTTTCGTGTTTCAATGGGTTTTTTTAGGCTTTTGTTGGTTTAGGTATGTGTTTGTGGGTTCTGGTGTGTATGTGTGTGTTTGGGGATGTGTTTGTGGGTTCTGGTGTGCGTATGTGTGTTTGGGGATGTGTTTAGAGTCTTTGGGTTCTAATTTCACTTTTTAGGGTTCTGTTTTGAGTTTGTAGGTTCTGATATGCATTTATTTATACATATATTCATTTATTCTGAACCTAAACTCCAGTCTCTCTCAAGGTAGGAAGATAAGAACTCTATTTTGACTATGCCAGTGTCTTACCAAGGGCCACTCACCTCACCTCACCTCCACAACACTGACCTGACTCCAGTAAAATGTAAGGCACGCTGACCTGACTCCACGATTCACGAGGGGATAATCTACATAAATAAGCCAGGTCGACTAACTCTTCCCTCTCCTAAAATATTTCACTATAATATCGAAGCTACAGTGATGAAAACCTCTTACAAAATAGAATGTTAAAAAAATAATAATAGTCACTGTATTACTTAAGTTAAAATGATCATTTAAGTGTTAATAAAGTCTGAATTTTATGATATTATTTTTGTATGTAAAGGAAAATGTAACCTAATCTATTTAATGACTTTAGTGGAGGGAAGTAGCTTTTGTTGTTTTATTTGGCGATTAGTAGGTGGTATTATTCAGCTCAGAGAGAGAGAGAGAGACGTAAATAAAAGCAAAATCCGAAATAAATTCTCTGTAAATATATATATCAAATTAATTTCTTGACGGTCAGGACGCGACAGGTAAAACATTCCCTCCCTCGGGTTAATTAGCGTTTGTTGACTAGGAGTGAGGTGAGGCGTGAGGTATTTGGGGGGGAGGGGAGGGGGTTAGCAGGTGGGGATGAATTAGTAGGAGGGAGGGGGATTTAGCAGGTAGGAGTAAGGGGATGGGGAGTTAACGAGGGAGAGGGTGTGGGAGGAAAAGTAAGTAGGAAAAGAAAGAAAGAAACACACACACACACACACACACACACTGGGCTGCGGTTATTGTGTTCATCCACCCATTCTAAACACATTGTACGGGAGAGAAAGGAATATATTTACGGCCCTACAATTGTTGACATATTAGTTTGTACTCTGCAGCGTCCATTAATTAGAGTTATTTTTCGTTTTATATTTAGTATCGTATATAAAAGTAGAAAAGAGTGTGTGTGTGTGTGTGTGTGTTTACAAGTTCCCAGATATGGTGATATGGTGTCCGTCCCATTGTTGCTATACGGTATATATTTGCTGACACACACACACACACACACACACACACACACACACACACACACACACACACTACTTGAGGGGGTCGACCACAATACCTCGCCCTTCACCTTCGTTAGGCAGGTGTCGACTACCTCAGTCTCGTGTTGTCTCGTTAAGTCAGTAATATCCTCCACAGTTGTCAGAAAGTTAAAGAGCTTGAGTGACACTTAGCGAGAAACTGCAAGAATAAACAAATAATGTACCCCAAGCTCTGAGTCCCTTCCCAAGCTCTGAGTCCCTTCCCAAGCTCTGAGTCCCTTCCCAAGCTCTGAGTCCCTTCCCAAGCTCCGAGTCCCTTCCCAAGCTCTGAGTCTCTAAAAAAAAAAATATTCACCTCCAAGAAATTATTACACTTTCTTATTGGTCTGACTCAACACAATTTCCCAAGACCAACATAAATGGTCTAGATTTATCATGTATTAAGACCAAAATACTCGTAATAACATTCTTAATATTTACTTCCACTGCATTACCCCCTTCCACAGACCAGGGAACTGCACAGGAGAGGAAACCAGAGAACTTCAAGTGGGTGGACGTGAATGGTACCCAAGGGGGATTACCATTCCTCTATATCTTCCACGTCTCGCAGTAACACTTCTCGCTGAATAAAAATATCATTCATATATATTTTTCAATGCTGGAGGTCACGGTGAGCGCTATAGGGGGGGGCCTTTACTTCCTTCCACGTTTCATAGTTGGTGGTGGTGTTGGTGGTGAAGTGTGTGTGTGTGTAGGAGAGCCTTGTTGGAGATAGTGAGGGAGGAAGAGAGGAGATATTGAGAGAGAAAAAGGGAGGTCATTGAGGGAGAAAGAGGAAGGTCTTTGAGGGAGAGAGAGGAAGGTCATTGAGGGAGAGAGAGGAAGGTCATTGAGGGAGACAGAGGAAGGTCATCAAGGGCTTAACCTCAACTAACTCAACACACAACTAACACACAACAAACACAAACACACACAGAACAACAACAACACGATACAAAAAAAATATTCCAACAATAAAAACAAAAAACAAACACTCAGAAGTAAACACCATTAAAACATAAAACGTTTTCTTTCCGTCGAGAAACGTTCCCAAGAGCCAAACGTTTACTGTATATGGGTCGTCGTTTTCTCCGTGGGTAATACAGCTTCTCACACGGAAGAGCTGAGTGGGCGTGTGTGTGTGTGTCACTAGGAGCTTGAGAGATGCACACACACACACACACACACACACACACACACGCCCACACACACACACACATTTACTACTGGTGAGGAGATATCTCTTTGTGGGCTGATATATATATATTCCTTCACACACCATAATACGAAAAACAAACATCTTAAGTGAAATTACAATAACGAAGGAGAACAAGAAGAAGAAGAGGAAGAGGAGGAGGGAAGAAGAAAGAGGTAGAAGAAGAGAAGGAGGCAGAGAGTAAGTGTCAGGACCCAGTGTGTTGTGGGCAAGAATAGTGAAGTGTTTGGCCATACTCCAGGTACTAAATCTGAGCACGCTAAGGGCAGTGGGCAAGGGGAAGTGTTTAAGATAATGGGCAAGATAGTGGTTAAGATAATGGGCAAGATAGTGGTTAAGATAATGGGCAAGATAGTGGTTAAGATAATGGGCAATTTCTTCACTCAAAATCTCATAGCAATAAAGTCATCAGCACCAAAAATGATCGCTACACCATCCTCTTTCACATCGTATATCGAGACAGGGTCATAAATTGTGATAATGGTCATAGCTGTAACTTGCTATCCTTGAATTTATGTGTATTTACTGTATCACCTTTGCTCACCTGACTGTCTTGCTTTTATTGGTGGTGAGAGAGAGAGAGAGATAGAGAGATAGAGAGGGGGGGGGGGGACACAGAGGGAATACCGAGAGACAAAAGAGAGAGAGAAGGGAAAAAGAGAGAGAGAGAAAACGCAAGAGGGAGGAACGAGAGATAAAAGAGAGAGAGAGAGATAAAAGAAAGAGAGATATAAAAGAGAGAGAAGGGAGAGAGAGAGAGAGAGAAAGAGAGAGACGTGGTTAGTTCCTCTTCCTGATAAATTCGACCACTACTGAATCACACTTTTCCACCAAGTGACCACTAGTACCCTAAAGGGAATTCCTACAACATTTGCTACATTTATGTCCAAGAGCTCTTATAAATAGTGTGCTAGACCATAGTGGGAAGTTATATTAGGAGGAACAGTTATATTAGAGGGTTTATGAGGAGTAAGAGTGCCAGTAGTGAACAAGTATTTGGTGTTATATTGCAAAGACTTGATTGGAATGGTCTCTTGTTCATTGCTGATTGGATTTGAATCTTTTCCTATCGAATTGTTTCTATATTTCGGTGAGCTGAGGTGAGTGAGTTGAGGTGAGTGAGTGAGTGAGTGAGTGAGTGAGTGAGTGAGTGAGTGTCTCTTCCAGTCTAACCCAATCTCCATAGTCTCCACCCTCCCCCACCAATCTCCACCTGTTAAAGACCTCCACATTTACAGCTCCCAGACGTGAGTAGTGAAGCGGACAGCTCTTACAAAGGCTCAACTTAAGCTGTGATTAAGCTGGGGTTGAGACGAAGCAAAAAACTACAGTGAAAGACTATTAATTCTTCGTCTATATATTTTGTAGACCTGTACTGTGTATATACATGCTGAATCAGTGTATATTTGTATGACAACTTTATTGCATGTATGTATGTATGTGTGTATGTATATATGTATGTATGTATGTATGTATGTATGTATGTATGTATGTATGCATGTATGTATGTATGTATGTATGTATGTATGTATGAATGTATGTCCCTATAACACAAATATAATGAGAATACAAAAATAAAAAATAAAAAATAAATTACCCCAAAATTTACAATATTATTTTCCTCGTTAACTCATTAGAAATTACAATATAAAACATCGATTATGGCAACATATTGGAACCATTTAATTAACCTAACATATTGTCTGATATATATTGTTGTTGTTGGAACCTATTTAAGCGAGTAATGAGCATCGGTAAAAAAAAAAGAAAATTGTCTCAGGTGGAGCGGCTGTGTTAGTTGTAAAATCAGTCAGTCTGTTCATTACCATATATTAGAATGAGTTAAACTGCGCCATTCTACCAGACACTGTTGCCACTACTACTACCACTACAGAGTTTAGGCTTGTATTTCTTTGTTATTTTGTTCATGTTCTTTGTTATTTTTATTGTTATTTGTGTTCTTTATTATTCTATTTGTTATTTTTGTTCTTTGTTATGTTATTTGTTCTTTGTTATGTTATTTAATCTTTGTTATGTTCTTTGTTCTTATTATTTATTTGTTCATGTTCCTTGTTATATGTTATTTATGTTCTGTTATGTTATTTGTTATGTTTTTAAATAATTTGTCATCTCTTTTAAGAATTATATTAACATTCAACTTCGATTTGTTTCTCAGATTACCATTTATAATTTGTCCTTCCATTAAGAACTCCATTAGATCGTCAGAGCACCATTAACACCTTCCCTCCCTTTAAAAACAAACACCATTACCCCTTTACTATTAGATCCCCAACGCACCATTAACACTTTACCTCCCTTTAAAAACTAACACCATTACCCCTTCACCATTAGATCCTCACTACACCAACGCCAACATGTAGCTCCTCCATTAAAAGCTCCATTAAAACATCTCAGCCTCCATCACACGGTAATAGTCGAGGCGTAGCGGACAGGATATACCAAGAAGCTGTCGATTATGTAATGAAAAACATGAAAGTTGACGTCAAAGTTACCGTAGAGTTTAGTGAACATTATTCAGGCATCATCTCCTCGAGTAATGATATAAAAAGCATAGAGAATTAGTGATAAAAGAAAGTCCATTATATCGAGGGGTCTTTTTTGATATAAAACCTCCATCAAATGAACTATATAGAGATGAAAGTCCTTTATATAGAGGGTCCGCTATTTAACGGATTATATGGAGAGAGAATTCCGCTATATGGAGGTTTTATTGTATTATTTTCTGTATCAAGGTAATAAATCAAGTGTCAGAGATTACCTGTAATTACACACAGCGGACAGGTAAGACACAGGTAAGACCACAGGTAAGACCTCAGGTAAGACACAGGTAAGACCTCAGGTAAGACCTCAGGTAAGACTAACAGGATACGAGACCAGAAAGGATTATAAAGTCAAGCGAAGAGAAATCAAGTTATTTATACCTATTTTAACCTAAACAACAACAAAACAAAAATAATAAAAATAATACCAATGTTGTCTTCCCTCACCTCAACAAAAACAAGAACAAAAACAAAAGCAAGTGGTAGTGTGAGATAGTATTGATAAAAGTGTACAGTATGTTATTGTGTGGTAGAGGGCCAGCAGCACAGAGGTCACCTGGGAGTGTTGGTACAAGTTGGTTATAACCTGAATGATTTATGGCCACCACTTAGGGAGGAGAGTAATTTTATTTTTATTTTTAGCTTATAAGTGTGAATTAATTATACAGGTGATGTTTTTAGTTTTTAGTTGATTATTTAAGTGTGTGTGTGTGTGTGTGTGTGTGTGTGTGTGTGTGTGTGTGTGTGTGTGTGCTGTCTGGCTCGCCTCTTAGCCCTACTCTTTACCACACTATACTATTTACAGTAATCCCAGACTGGTCCGGACAGCATTCTTCACCCCTCTTGATTACATTCTTTCAGGGCAAGACGATCTCTTTCCTTCTTCCACCTACGATAGCTTCTACAGGTAGGTCTCCATCACCTGTCTCTCCCCCCCCTCACACACACACACACACACACACACACACACGCACACACACACACACACTCACTCTTAGGCACGTGTAATGTGTGGATGAAAAAAAACTCGAGTGTCTGTCCAATTCTTTTTCCCACGTCACTACCTGTTAGACACACTCTTGTACCCAATAAAATTTCTTCTTTTTATATATCACCTTTCTGATTGGCTGCTCACCCATTACCCTTTCTAATAATTATTCATAAGCAATCAGACTCCCTTAATAGACAATATTCACCTAAATTTAAAAAAATATGTATGATGTATTATGTATAGACACCAAGAATGTATATTTTTTCTAGCCGTATACAGAGTTGTGAATATATTACGACCCCCAGGAGAGATGGTATGACCGCAGACCGACCGTAAGGGAGAACTACGTCAGGAAATTAACCCACGTAACACAACATACTTCCCAACCCATTTCTTACAATACATCACATACCCATTTTCTCAGATCATCTACAAAAATACGAAAAAGACCCTTTGTGACCTTTTTTGACCTTTTGTGACCTTTTCTGACCTCTTGTGATATTTTCTGACCCTTTTTACCCCTTTTGAGACCTTTTGTAACCTTCTCTGACCTTTTGTGACCCCTTGTTCAGTCTTGTTCAGCAGTTTCCACTAGAGTGTGACACATTGGAGGCCTTCCTTATCACCAACTGCTTCTCACCCGAGTTATGAGGATAAAACAAAGAGGAAAAGAAAAAATATATGAGAAAAGTGTCATGGTGTTCCAGGTGTCGATATTATACGACCTTGTACACACCTGGAGGGATATACACAGGTATCAGGTGTATATATACATAAAATTCAGAGTTCCATGCATATCTATATACATATGAATACACGTGTTTATTCCCTCACTTCTTTCTTTCTTTTTGCTCTATAAAATTTCTCTCACCAAGTTATCGTAATCCCTCACCTCTCCTTCTCTCCTTCTCTCCCTCCTTCTTCAGTGTTATTTCTCCCTCCACTGCCCTTCATCACGTGGTTCCTCCTCTAGCATCACTCCTCACTACCCTCCCCTAGCACCCCTTACCCTCCCTTCCCCTCCCCTACCCCTCCCCCTACCCCTCCCCCTGCACCTCTTCACTGGGTCAGCTCACCATGGTCATAAGGTAAAGGAGTGTAATGCCTGGGAAGACACTGATGGTATGGAACCCTCTAGTAAACATGTCTTGTGAGAGAGAGAGAGAGAGAGAGAGAGAGAGAGAGAGAGAGAGAGAGAGAGAGAGAGAGAGATAAATAACGTGTGTCTGTATATAATATGTATGAGTGAGTATGAATCTATTATAACAAACAATTTATTCATATGTATGTATAATATGTAAACACGTGTATATATGTATTCTATCCATGTATACAGTAGCAAGTTCTATGTATTTTCAGACACAGTAAACACGTGAGAGTGTCGGAGAGGGAGAAGAGAGGGGAACACGCACTGGAATGACCCCATCGAGACTAAACTGTATATCGGAAAGAGGGAGGAGTGGTGGAGAGTGATGGAGAGGGAAAGGGGACAGAAGTGGATGAGAGAAACAGGAGAGGTGTAGAGAACGGAAGAAGAAAAGAGTGGTTAGAGAGGGAAGAAGGACGATAAGTGAGTGGGGTGGGGTGGGGGGGAGAGGAGATAGAGAGAGAGGAAGAATAAGTGGTTTGAGAGAGGGAGGTAAGTGAGTGGGTGAGAGAAAATTGGACGGGAGGAGAACGGGAGGAAGAAACGAAGGTAGAGAGGAGAGAAGGAGAATGAAAGATGAATAGGGAGAAGAGAGAGAAATACGGAGACGTGAAGAGCCACCAGCCAGAGAGAGAGAGAGAGAGAGAGAGAGAGAGAGAGAGAGAGAGAGAGAGAGAGAGAGAGCCTCCTTCAGTAGATGGGTTTAATTAGTGGCAGCTTATGAGACCGTCGGGAACTATTAGGTTATTAGGAAACAGATTTTTACAGCAGTCTGAATTTTTTACTTTTCTCTCTCTCTCTCTCTCTCTCTCTCTCTCTCTCTCTCTCACCCTTTCTCTCTCTCTCTCTCACACATCTTTCGTCCATTTCATATTAACCTAACTCTAACCTAACCCTAACGTAACCTAAACCTACTCTAACCTAACCTAACCCTACACCTACACAACTCGCATCTAACTGCTGACGTGGATGTATGGAACAGTTCATTACCCCAGTATCACACAAGACACCTATTACAGTTCTCGCCATCTAGTTACCCATCTGTTGTGGAGGATCATCTGCCGTCTCCTCTACTGTCTCTCCCGTCTCTTAGTTAGATCACTGTCTCCTCCTCTACTGCCTCCCGTCTCTTTTAGTCAGGTCACTGTCTCAGAGGTTCTTACGTTACATTATCCTCGTAACTGGTGACAGATGGAGGTATCTGATGTGGTGACGCATGTTATAGATTGACAGTAACATCCTGATTGACAGTAACTTTCTCATTGACAGTAAGTTTCGAGAATGACAGTGTAGTTACCTTACCAAACTGTTCACTAATCTATATTCAAAGAGACGGATCACCAGAAGATTAAACACCCCAACTTATTTTACCTTAAGATTAACCTAACCTAACCTAACCTAACCTAACCTAACCTAACCTAATCTAACCTAACCTAACCTAACCTTGAATGTGAGAGGTAAAGAGGTTGAACTTTCCACGTAGTTACAGTAAGAACACATTTACCTGGAGCACCTGAGATACGACACAGATATAGTCGCTTAAATTACATCAGAATTACACCTGAGATTATACCTGAGATTACACCTGATTGAGATTACACCTGAGATTATACCTGAGATTATACCTGATTGAGATTACACCTGAGATTATACCCGATTGAGATTACACCTGAGATTATACCTGATTGAGATTACACCTGAGATTACACCTGAGATTATACCTGATTGAGATTACACCTGTGACTATACCTGATTGAGATTACACCTGAGATTATACCTGATTGAGATTACACCTGAGATTATACCTGATTGAGATTACACCTGAGATTACACCTGAGATTATACCTGATTGAGATTACACCTGTGATTATACCTGATTGAGATTACACCTGAGATTATACTTGAGATTACACCTGAGATTATACCTGATTGAGATTACACCTGTGACTATACCTGATTGAGATTACACATGTGATTATACTTGAGATTACACCTGAGATTATACCTGGTTGAAATCACACCTGAAATTATACCTGGAAATTACACCTGAAATTATAATCATGAATAATGTATAATCCAAACATCTATCAAGTCAGTATAAAGATAAAATTCCTTTGTGTTTATTATTGATGAAAGAGTTTGAACCACAAGAACCTTTTGATTATCACTTCTTCTCGCTCCAAGTCTCATTATCGTCACAACTTTTAATTAAGGTAATGTATCACCTGTATGGCCTGCTCAGGTAAGGTCGACGTCCTATGATTATTCGCTTTTTTTTTCGTTTTTCTTCCTTAAATTATTCAGACACACACACACACACACACACACACACACACACACACCCAATTGGCTCAGGTCATACAAATACCAAATAGACCCCAGGTTATGTTCTCATTCCTGGTAGAGATCTGAAGAAACGATAGCTGGGGAGGCGGTGATGACGGTCATATCCTGCTGGGGGGGACGACGTTGGCTCCCCCTTTCCCCCCTGCCCCCCCCCTCACGACCTCTCTACGCCTCCGCCCCCTCCCATCTTCCCTCCCCTCCTACCCTTATTCCCTACCCTTTCCTCCCCCTTCCCTTCCTCCCAGATTTTCCTCCTCACCCCCATGATCCTACCCCCTTCCCCTCACCCACCTGCCCCTACCCCCCGTTCCCTACTATGCTCATCCCTTCTCCTACTCCTGAACCCCCTGCTCCCCTGAACCCCCTTCCTCCTCCTCCTCCCTGCAGTGCTGCCAGCGTGATTATTTCTCTATTGTGACCTTTTTGATACTGTATTGTAGGTTAGGTTAGGTTAGGTTAGGCATGTATATCTTCTGTTACATATACATATATACTATACACAGTTATACATGGAGGCACATACATACACACACATATACAGTACACTCTCTCTCTCTCTCTCTCTCTCTCTCTCTCACACACACACACACACACACACACACGATTAAAAACTTCAACAAATTTCTTCGCCCTCTGAGATTTACCCACACCTTTGACCTCACATTAACCTCACCACTGCTGTCATCACCAGAGAAACACGATCAAGAGGTTACACGAGGTTGGTTGTGGGTTCATAGTAGGGGAGTGGGGTAGAATGGGTCATAAAATGTGAGTGTGGACCAAAGCGGGTTGGTAAGTGCCTCCTTCCGACACACTTTACCGTGGTTTATATTCTTTAGGCTACACCATGTGGTTTAACCTTACTCCAGGGTCCGGTGAGCTAATTCTACAAGGCCAACAACATCGTCTATTACTTTCTTAACTGTAAGCTAAGTTCAGGGAGATATAAGACGGTGTTTGGATGAAATGTGTGTGTGTGTGTGTGTGTGTGTGTGTGTGTGTGTGTGTGCGTGCGTGTGTGTGGTTATAAGTGTTCAATTAAAGTTTTAACAAGGTTGGGTGATGGTGGGTGATGGTGGGTGATGGTGGGTGGGTGTCTGTGAGTGTTGGTGAGTGTCTGTGGGTGTTGGTGGGCAGGAGAGGCAACACCCCATCTGGTCACTCCTACGTTTAAGCCTTTTATAACCGGCTAATTGGACACCGGCTCTTTTTCCTTCCTCTTTCTATTTTTTATGAAGCTGTGCATTAAAACTACACTCCTACATTTATCATACATTTATCATACATTTATCATACATCTATCATACATTTATCATACATTTATCCTACATTTATCATACATTTATCATACATTTATCATACATTTATCATACATTTATCATACATCTATCATACATTTATCATACATCTTTACAAGGTTTTCCATAAGAGCTTTTGCTTATACTTCTCTTCAATCCTTTTAAAAATATATTATAGGATCCTTCGTCTTCTCCTACGAACAAACTAAAAGAAATTTACTGCTACAGCTTCAAATATTTGTCTTTATACAGCAAACTAAAGTCAATTTCAGTTATAGTTCTCGTGGGAGCTGCCTTAACCCGCCCTGAATTCAATATTTTCTAAGTTGATTTTATGATATACGGTACATGTATAAACCCAAGGGGACATTAATTCAATATATGGTAATTGTGGGTCCTGTAGTTATATATAATGGTTTTTAATATAATGTAACGTGTTGGCTTTTGGGAATTGTTTTTTAAGTGAGTTATTTTAGTTTTTCATTTGATTGTTATGACGTTAGGGTGTTTACCTCTGTGACGTCATGGTATTTACCTCTGTGACGTCATGGTATTTACCTCTGTGACGTCATGGTATTTACCTCTGTGACGTCATAGAGTTTACCCTCTCGCCTCAATATATAGACTACACTGTATATGTGACTATAAACAAATATGTGCACATGTGAGAATAATATTACCCAATTTGCAAAATTTCAGGTGGGGCACAAGTCAGTAATATTACTGTGGCCTGATGCAAACAAAGCACAAGGCTCCACACCCCAGCCAGACCCTGCGTGGCCACACTATACTTGCTGAAATTAATACTCGCTGTAAACTCTAAACACTGAAGTAGCCTTAATAATATCACTTTTTTCCTGTCTATTGTTTTCATAAAGTTATATTCCTATTAAAATGTCTACTGAATATACCTGTTGAAAATATAACAATAAATTATATTCTCTAAACGAATCCGTACTTGATATACCTTGATAATTTTCAGAGGTTTTAATGGTTATTCTTTCAATGTATGACCTTAATTACACGAGTTATTTCAGGGGATATGTTGGAGCTGGTATGATGGCGGTAGTGATGATAGAAGCAGTGGGTGGACCAGTGTCGGGGTGGGGGTGGAGGGTGATGAAGACCTCCACCACTTAACGAGGAGGAGGACACGACGTTGAAGAAAACGATGAAGAAGAATAAATAGAAGACCTCGATGAAAATGAAGATAAATAACAATAATAATAACAATAATAATAATAATAATAATAATAATAATAATAATAATAATAATAATAATAATAACAATACTAATAATAATAGCAACAGAAACAAGAAAATTATGACCAATTCAGTATTATTATTTTTTCCAGATTAAAATTAATGATTTAATTACAAAGTTTAATGAGATTCAATTATTAATGATAATCAGAGAACAGTTAATTGAACGTGTCTGAGTTACTACATTGTTCAACACTACGGTCGTCTGCATTATTCACTGGGTCGTACACGGTTCACTACGGTCGTCTGCATTATTCACTGGGTCGTACACGGTTCACTACGGTCGTCTGCACTATTCACTGGGTCGTACACGGTTCACTACGGTCGTCTGCACTATTCACTGGGTCGTACACGGTTCACTACGGTCGTCTGCACTATTCACTGGGTCGTACACGGTTCACTACGGTCGTCTGCACTATTCACTGGGTCGTACACGGTTCACTACGGTCGTCTGCATTATTCACTGGGTCGTACACGGTTCACTACGGTCGTCTGCACTATTCACTGGGTCGTACACGGTTCACTACGGTCGTCTGCACTATTCACTGGGTCGTATTGTTGTCTTTTTTATTCATTAGCTACAGTGAGAGTGTTTCTGTGTAGCTGTCAGGAGTTTTATTTACAGATCTATATTGGATTAAATCTAAAAACAGAATGGCATTATTTTTAATATAGAGATGACTATATGTTTTTGTTTTTGTGATGCCATGGTTATTTAGTATGCGTATGGGAACAAAATTAATCTAATCTAACCTAACTTACAGTAACCTAACCTAACCCAACCTAACCCAACCCTAAAACAGAGACTTCCTCCAGAACGTGTGTAAATAACCTACCTTTTTTTCATCACATATTAATCAGCTCGAGTAAACATAAATATTACTAGTTCAGAAGTATAAAATTTGCATAGGAAATAAGTTCAAATACTCCTCACACGGGGTCAATATTTGTCTTCCCGTGTTATTAATATATTTTCCTCTAATGGTCCCTTCACTACGGGGACGCCATTTTGAATATGTTTTATTTTTTACGAGCACTAGACGATCTTACTCAGCTCAAAGGGGACCCCGTATATAAGGGGTTAATAGACTATCTAAACTAATAGACTATCTCCACTATTAGACTATCTCCACTATTAGACTATCTCCACTATTAGACTATCTCCACTATTAGACTATCTCCACTATTAGACTATCTCCACTAATAGACTATCTCCACTATTAGACTATCTCCACTATTAGACTATCTCCACTATTAGACTATCTCCACTATTAGACTATCTCCACTATTAGACTATCTCCACTATTAGACTATCTCCACTATTAGACTATCTCCACTATTAGACTATCTCCACTATTAGACTATCTCCACTAATAGACTATCTCCACTATTAGACTATCTCCACTATTAGACTATCTCCACTATTAGACTATCTCCACAAACCCCTTCACTACTTTACCTGGCCAGCACTAGACGATGTTTCTCAGCTCAGAGGGGAGCCCATACACAAGGCTTCAATATATCACATAACGATGGAAAATACTTCACTACATCGTTACACAATTTCCTGAGCAACTAGATAGAATTTAACTCAATACAACACTAGAAAATAAATTCATAGATGTATAAATAGAAAGTTTTTAAGATAATTTATAACTAGACTGCGTGATTACATTGTGAAAAGGTAAATAAATAGAGAGAGAGAGAGAGAGAGAGAGAGCCAAAACACTTTACAAAAATTTACAACTAACCTGTTAAATACGTTCAGAAAAGGTCAAATATATAGAGCTGTAAATCGAACAGGTAAAGAAATTGGACAGCCAACCAGACTTACTTAGTAACGTCCCCAAAGCAAGCAGGTGTAGCTGTGTTGTTCTTGGGAGTACAGTAATCTTAGCTTGTATACCTTTGCTTGCAGTTCCTTTAGCTTGCAGTACCTTCAGTTTGCAGTACCTTTGGCTTGCAGTACCTTTGGCTTGCAGTACCTTTAGTTTGCAGTACCTTAGCTTGCAGAACCTTCGCTTCCACTACCTTTAGCTTTCAGTACCTTTAGCTTTTAGTACCTTAGCTTGCAGTACCTTAGCTTGCAGAACCTTAGCTTGCAGAACCTTAGCTTGCAGTACCTTAGCTTTCAGTATCTTAGCTTGCAGAACCTTAGCTTGCAGAACCTTAGCTTGCAGTACCTTTAGCTTTCAGTATCTTAGCTTGCAGAACCTTAACTTGCAGAACCTTAGCTTGCAGAACCGTAGCTTGCAGAACCTTAGCTTGCAGAACCTTAGCTTGCAGAACCTTAGCTTGTAGTACCTTAGCTTGCAGAACCTTAGCTTTCAGTACCTTTAGCTTTCAGTACCTTTAGCTTTCAGTACCTTAGCTTTCAGTACCTTAGTTTACAGGCTCTTGGGTAGAAAATGTTGAGTCGCTCCAACAAGACAGAGGTGGAGCTTATTGCAAGGTGGACGACACACGCTGAACCAGAATGACAAATGAATCTTCATCAACACGGGACTTCAGGAACAAGGCTGAAAGATTTTGGGATTAGAAAATATTTGCAAAGTACAGTACTGAATTTGAGGATTTCTGAGAAGGATGGTTTAATTTTCGATATATGACGGTTTAATTCTCAGTATATGACGGTTTAATTCTCAGTGGATGATGGTTTAACCTTCTGTGGGGGTAGTTTTAAATATTATTCTCAAGGGGATAAAACATATTTCTCAAAAAGGTTAAACCATTGTCTTTTCAGGGCTAAACTATATCTCTTAAAAGCGTTAAACCATTATCGAAGAAGGATTAAACCATCATCCTTACAAAAAAAAAATCCTCAAAAAAATTTAAACTATCATTCTCCAAGAGACTAAACCATCATCCTCCAAAGATTAAACCACCATCACCTCCAATACACACAATACCTACAATACATCTATCAGCCTATAAACCTATCACACTACACTTGTCAACCATCTGACATAAACCCAAGGAATGAATTTTATATCTCACCATAACACATCGTCTTGGGAATATTTTTGAGGGGCTCGTGGTGACCCTCCCTCACCACCCCCTCCCCTACCACAACCCTACCCGCCCATCCCCTCACCCCCTACCCCTCCTCTCCCCCCACCGCTGCATAATTCATGGTTTCTCCCTCTTATTGGTCCTGTCATCTCAGGGAATCTCAAAGTTGAAGGAGAAATTTGCATGATGTGAGAAACAAACTTGAACGGGGGAGGCAGATTTGACCAAGTAATGTGCTTGTTGTTATATCCGGGTGATGCTGAGAGAGAGAGAGAGAGAGAGAGAGAGAGAGAGAGAGAGAGAGAGAGAGAGAGATAGAGAGAGAGATAGACAGAAAAAGACAGAGGCAGGCAGACAGAAATTGAGATAGATAAACAGAGAGAAAGACAGACAAACGTAGAGTTACTTGACGTAGAGTTACTTGACGTAGAGTTACCTGACGTAGAGTTACTTGACGTAGAGTTACCTGACGTAGAGTTACTTGACGTAGAGTTACTTGACGTAGAGTTACCTGACGACCAAAATGAAGAAACACAAAGATGGGAAAAAAAGAAAACCTAAAATGATTCAATTCTTACTGAAAAAAGATTAATCAGCGGGAAAAAAAATGACGAAGAAACAGTGAATAATTATGATCCAATATCGAGATTCTTTGGTTTAATCAATGTGTTTGTTTGTTTGTGTGTTGTGAGTTTATTTTTGGTGTGTGTATGTGTGTGTGTGTTTAATTTATGGTACTCAATAGCCCAAATCATCGTATAGAAGAGCCCCCCCCCCCCCCAATATTGCCCCAAAAACAAAAACAATAACAAAAACTATCAATTCTCGTCCATATTAACTAGAAAATGGTAAGTAAAATCAAATAAAAAATTCCTTATAAATAGCAACATATATCAACACACTATTGCTGATTCCTTGCCATAATGTTTAGTTTTTCCCCACATTTTTTAGTTTTTTCCCCCACACCTTTTAGTTTTTTCCTACATTTTTTTAGTTTTTTCCCACATTTTTTTTTATTTTTTCTCCACATTTTTTTAGTTTTTCCCCACATTTGTTAGTTTTTTCCCCACACATTTTCATTTTTTCCCCACATTTTCAGGACATTGGGGAC
Source organism: Homarus gammarus (assembly GCA_958450375.1). NCBI lineage: Eukaryota > Metazoa > Arthropoda > Malacostraca > Decapoda > Nephropidae > Homarus > Homarus gammarus. The sequence continues at coordinate 120,503 of CAUDMG010002620.1, read as the reverse complement.
CTCAGTTATGGTTCACCTGGTAATTACGAGGCATTTAGGGGGAAAGCATAGAACGCCTTTATGGATAGGTGTTTCTTTTTCCTATAAACTATATTTTTGGGGGAGGGGGGAGGGAGGGGGGAGGGGAGAGGGGAGAGGGGAGAGGGAAGGGGGTGATATATATTGGATAGTGGGAAATTGTTGTACCTGTGTTTGGTTTTATGGGGTGATGGTTGTGGTGAAGTGGTGGTGGTTGGTGGTGGTGGTTGGTGGTGATAGTTGTGGTGGTGATTGTTTGGTTCACAGCAGGTAGATGATGATGATGATGATGATGATGATGATCCATGTATGATCATCTAGTATAATTTAAAGTTTATTATTAATATTTTTTATTTGGGGGGGGGGGGGTAGGGGGGGGTTGGGACCATGGCCATATGTCAGCCAAATTTCTGTGTTAATATTTTTTTTTTATTATCTGGGTCGATAAAGCTGCAGCAACGGTAACAGTATCCCCAACAACAGTAGCGTCACCACAACATTTGTAACGGGGCAGTACAACAGGAATTGCCCAGGTGTAACCAACAGTAAGAGTACAGCTGCATCAACAGTAATTGATCAGCTTCATAAACCACAACAGGAACAGGAGTATCAACGGTAACACATCAGCTGCACGAAGAACAGGAGCAGCAGCAGCAGCATCAACAATAACCCATCAGCTGCACAAACCACAACAGAAACAACAGTATCAGCTGCACCGGGTCAGCTGCACCACTCTCAGCAACAGCTTCGGGTCAGGAAATACTGGATTGGCTATTTCCTGTGAGGCTTCCAGCAGCGTCCACCACTGGCTGAAGAGTTACCAGTGTTGTTGAGTTACAGAGGTACCAGTGATGTTGAGTTACAGAGGCACCAGTGATGTTGAGTTACAGAGGTACCAGTGATGTTGAGTTACAGAGGTACCAGTGATGTTGAGTTACAGAGGTACCAGTGATGTTGAGTTACAGAGGTACCAGTGATGTTGAGTTACAGAGGTACCAGTGATGTTGAGTTACAGAGGTACCAGTGATGTTGAGTTACAGAGGTACCAGTGATGTTGAGTTACAGAGGTACCAGTGATGTTGAGTTACAGAGGTACCAGTGTTGTTGAGTTACAGAGGTACCAGTGATGTTGAGTTACAGAGGTACCAGTGATGTTGAGTTACGGAGGTACCACTGTAACAGGCTGAGTTACAGAGCCAGACAAACACAAAGCCTTCAACATATTGCTGTAATATAAAAACCAACACGTGAATGGAAAACTGTGTTGGAGAGAGAGAGAGAGAGAGAGAGGTGAACTATCCTCCCTCAGCATCTGTCAACAAGTGAGGAATGAAAGAGAACACCAATAATACTGCCACAGTTTGACAATGATTTAACATGGCTTTTATATTTCTTTCACAGACATTACTTTTCCATGGCAAATGTTGGTATTTCTATCGCTGGTATCTCCCAGCGATTTGTGTGGGATGGGGGAGGGTGGGAGAGAGGGGGGGAGAGAGAGGGGGGAGAGAGGGGGAAGGAGGGAGGGGGAAGGGGGGGTGTGTCGGGTATCTAGTATTCATATCTACTACATTATTCTGCCTCTCTCTCTCTCTCTCTCTCTCTCTCTCTCTCTCTCTCTCTCTCTCTTTCTCTCTCTCTCTCTCCTCTATTAAATGTATACACGAGACAAATTATTTAAACGTTCCAACAAGACAGTGTTTTATTTATGTATGTCTGCCTGCACGTGTGTGTGTGTGTGTGTGTGTGTGTGTGTGTGTGTGTGTGTATTTTTCTGCCTGCCTTACTGCCTGTTTGTCTCTTTGCCTCTATCTATCTTTTTGTCTATCTACTGTACACACACACACACACACACACACACACACACACACACACACAAACACACACCTGTAATTAACCTTTATATTTTCGACTTAAATAAATTTCTAATTGTAAAAACACAGCAAAATAAGTTAGAGTAAATCATTAAAAAAATTAACAAGATTCGTATATACAATTTATTCTCTGGTTTATTTCAATCCTGATTCAAGTCGCATTAAATAATTTTTCCTTTAGTTACATAATTTCCACGTGTGAGGTATTAAGTGAAGCTGACCTGGCGTGTTTTTTTACCTGTCTGCACCTGACCTGGAATGAGTGATTTGGAGTGTGTTACCTGTGTATACCTGACCTGGAGTGACCTGGAGTGTGTTACCTGTGTATACCTGACCTGGAGTGACCTGGAGTGTGTTACCTGTGTAGATCTGACCTGGAGTGTATATTACCTGTATACACCTGACCTGGAGTGTATATTACCTGTATACACCTGACTGAGTGTGTATAACCTGTGTATACCTGACCTGGAGTGTATATTGCCTGTATACACCTGACCTGGAGTGTGTATTGCCTGTATACACCTGACCTGGAGTGTATATTACCTGTATACACCTGACCTGGAGTGTATATTACCTGTATACACCTGACCTGGAGTGTGTATTACCTGTATACACCTGACCTGGAGTGTATATTGCCTGTATACACCTGACCTGGAGTGACCTGGAGTGTGTATTGCCTGTATACACCTGACCTGGAGTGTGTATTACCTGTATACACCTGACCTGGAGTGTATATTGCCTGTATACACCTGACCTAGACACGACCTGTATTTTGTGTCAGCAGGAACTTTACTCTAACCTGAATTTCTCTCTTCTTTGTTTAGCTGTTGGGATAAAGAAATAAATGACAGTTTCAAATGTTTGCTCAAAACATTTTCTAAGGCTTTGTTTGTTTACTGGTCAAGCCATGTTTAGATTGTGTTTGTTTTTGTGTTTATTGATGTGAATATGACAGTCATAAATATGTAGTTTAATTTTTTTTCTACACAACAGGGGGAATAATTATCTGTGTGTGTGTGTGTGTGTGTGTGTGTGTGTGTGTGTGTGTCTCAAAATCACGAAATAGGAAATTCAACATTACTGCCTCGGATATTAACGCCATTGTAATATTGGAAATTTAATTTAAAACTTTTGTTTTCAATGTTTACCGTATAGGAAACGAACTCAAAACATATATCGAAACACAGACAACGAACTCAAGACATGTAAACATAGACAACGAACTCAAAACATTTAAACACAGACAACGAACTCAAAACATTTATAAAAACACAGACAACGAACTCAAAACATTTAAAAAAACACAGACAACGAACTCAAAATATTTCAAATCACTCGCTCTCATTTCCTATCCGAGAAGAACCGGATAAACAAACACACGGATTATCTGAGAGAGAGAGAGAGAGAGAGAGAGAGAGAGAGAGAGAGAGAGAGAGAGAGCTTCGTGTTGTTGTTGTTGTTGTTGTTTACTGCAGGTACTCCTTTAGTCGAATGTAAACAACACTTAAATCATCTACTAATTGGTGTTGACTTTGATGAGTGTGCGTCATTAAAATCTCTGGTGTAATTAACTACCTGTGGAGAGAGAGAGAGAGAGAGAGAGAGAGAGAGAGAGAGAGAGAGAGAGAGAGAGAGTATATCCCCAAATATAAACAAATTAACAACACCAACACCAACAACCATATTACCACCACCACCCCCAACCCTACCACCAACACCATCACCACCACCACCACCACCACCCCCTACCACCAACACCATCACCACCACCACCACACCACCCCACACCACCACCACCCCAACTACCACCACACCATCACCACCACCACCACCCCAACCCTACCACAACACTCACCACCACCACCACCTCCACCACCACACCTCCACACCACCACCCTCCAACACCACCACCACCACCCCCAACCCTACCACCAACACCATCACCACCACCACCACCACCACCCCCAACCCTACCACCAACACCATCACCACCACCTCCACCACCACCCTCCAACACCATCACCACCACCACCACCCCCAACCCTACCACCAACACCATCACCACCACCTCCACCACCACCCTCCAACACCATCACCACCACCACCACCTCCAACCCTACCACCACACCATCACCACCACCACCCCCAACCCTACCACCAACACCATCACCACCACCTCCACCACCACCCTCCAACACCATCACCACCACCACCACCCCCAACCCTACCACCAACACCATCACCACCACCTCCACCACCACCCTCACACATCACCACCACCACCTCCAACCTACACCAACACCATCACCACCACACCACCCCCACCCATACCACCAACACCATCACCACCACCACCACCACCACCCTCCAACACCACCACCACCACCCCCAACCCTACCACCAACACCATCACCACCACCTCCACCACCACCCTCCAACACCATCACCACCACCACCACCTCCAACCCTACCACCAACACCATCACCACCACCACCACCACCACCCCCAACCCTACCACCAACACCATCACCACCACCACCACCACCACCCCCAACCCTACCACCAACACCATCACCACCACCTCCACCACCACCCTCCAACACCATCACCACCACCACCACCTCCAACCCTACCACCATCACCACCACCTCCACCACCACCCTCCAACACCATCACCACCACCACCACCTCCAATCCTACCACCATCACCACCACCTCCACCACCACCCTCCAACACCATCACCACCACCACCACCTCCAATCCTACCACCATCACCACCACCTCCACCACCACCCTCCAACACCATCACCACCACCACCACCTCCAACCCTACCACCATCACCACCACCTCCACCACCACCCTCCAACACCATCACCACCACCACCACCCTCCAACACCACCCCCCAACACACTCCCCCTACCCTATATCTCTCACACACTCTCAGCACCAATGATGAAGCACCATCAAACTCTAACACTACACATTAACTTTCTCACTATAACTCACTATAACTCGCTATAGTGCACCATAACTCGCTATAACTCACCATAACTCGCTATAACTCACTATAACTCACCATAACTTATTATAATTCACCCTAACACTATAATTCACCATAACTCGCTATAACTCACCATAACTCGCCATAACTCACAATAACTCGCCATAACTCGCTATAACTCATTTTAACTCGCTAACAATACTCGCTCCAGCGTCTTATATCACTGGACTGAAAGCAATATTAAGTGTGCAATTATCAAGCGCATTATGAAGCTTAATTACCCAATACATCGTTAATTGCCCTGTGTAAATAGAGAGGCAGGTAGTTAAGGTCTGATTATTCGGCTGTTGAGTCTGATGTGGCGTCTTCATTATTGTCATACATACATACATTCATACATACATACATACATACATAGAAGAGTAATACAGTCACATCTTTTATCTGACAGAACCGGCTGTTAGATACCAAATTCTGCAGAAATATATTTTTTTCTTTTATTTTACATTTTTTTTATGAAATGGCTGGACCTCCGGGCGGCTCTAACCTGAGGACGAGGGTTTAAAAAAAAACAGACGTAAAGGGAAGAATGAAAACAGTAGAATGTAAATAAACCGGATATTGAATGTTGTTGGTTTATTTGGTGAGTGTTGGGTCTGGTTTATTGAGCTTCTGTAAACCATAGATAAGGGGTGGGGGGTGGGGGGGGGGAGGGGGGGGAAATTGAGAAGGTAAAGGGGAGGTGGGAGTAGAATGAAGGAAGGGGGGAGGAAGGAGGAAGAAGAGGGGAGAAGGAAAGGAAGAGGAAATAAGTGAAGGGGTGAAGACATAGTTACAGGATATGAACACCATCTAGTAACCATGGCATGAAAGAGAAACCACAACACTGCTGGTCTCTTTCTCTCTCTTTCTCTCCTTCTCTCTCTCTCTCTCTCTACGATTTTGGTCAGAGTTTGTGAATAGTGATATGTGATGATATTATTAGTATTGTGATTATACATACATACATACATACATACATACATACATATATACATACACCTACCTACCTTAGCATGACATAAACCTAAAACATAAACCTCGTCTCTCAAAACCAATTTCCCAGAATATGACTTTCTCTACACAAACTTTTCCCCTGACTCCACCACAAAACTCTAAGTCAATTATTTTCACATTTTGTCCTTCCTTTCATAACTTCTAAAATCTCTTCTCTCAACCAATTATTCAACAGGAGATACATTAGCTAAACTTTTTAAGAGGTTCAGCATGTATTGGAAAAAAGGCCGAAATAAAAATCTTTAGTTTTTCCGTCTTTTTCATCATCGACTTTTTTCCCGACAATGATGGAGAATCTTTAAAAGTAAACTAATTTTTTATCCTGAGGTCCAGTAGTCTTGGCAGGTCTCAGAGGCAATGGCGCTCAAGGTTTCCCAGGCCACAAATTACGTCTTATCTCGGAGAGCTGGAGAAAGAATGGACTTGTATTCCAAACATGGATTCAAGAGTCACTGTTCGCCTCGCCTCCTTCTGCGCCTCCTCAGGGAACATAGGAAGGAGGTGTATTTAAGGGCCTGTAGTCACGATATTATGTACCCCGTGTTAAATGGACCCCTGAGTGAGACAACAACAATAACAACAACAATAAAAACAATAGCAACTTATGAACCCCTCGAGATACAACAACAACAACAACAATAACAAAAACACCAACAAAACAACAAAAAACAATAAAAACAACAACAAAATCATTAAGGGATCACAACGATAAACACTAAGGAGACCCATCCAAAGGTGACACTCTAAAGACACACTCAACAGACTCACTCTAAAGTGCACTCAACCCAGACACATCAACTAAGACAATTTTACAGATTAAATTCAGAGATATACTAAAAATACTCACGAAATCTTAACTTAGGAGATTTAATTAAGAAACGCATGCAGTTTATTTTCCTCAGTAAGGTCTCAGTGGGAATAAACTTGACAACACACACACACACACACACACACACACACACACCTGAATATGAAGCTACAGAAACAAGCCTTTATACATCCATCTAGTTATTCTTTTGTTTTTCATTTACCGGTTAATACAGTACACAAGGCTTGGTTCCGTACTCTCATAACCAGGTATCTTACTATTAAATAATCCTTTGATCAATAGGAAGTGTACGTATGTATGTATGTATGTATGTATGTATGTATGTATGTATGTATGTATGTATGCATCGTAAACTAAAGAGGGAAAAGGAAGATAAATAAAATAAATACAAAAAAACAATTATAAAGTCTGGCAATCAGGTGAGGTGAACAGGTGAGGGAAACAGGTGAGGGGAACGGGTGAGGGGAACAGATGAGGGGACCAGGTGAGGGGACCAAGTGAGGGGACCAAGTGAGGGGAACAGGTGAGGGAAACGGGTGAGGGAAACGGGTGAGGGGAACAGGTGAGGGGAACAGGTGAGGGAAACAGGTGAGGGGAACGGGTGAGGGGAACAGATGAGGGGACCAGGTGAGGGGACCAAGTGAGGGGAACAGGTGAGGGAAACGGGTGAGGGGAACGGGTGAGGGGAACAGGTGAGGGGAACAGGTGAGGGGACCAGGTGAGGGGAACAGGTGAGGGGACCAGGTGAGGGGAACAAGGTGAGGGAAACGGGTGAGGGGAACGGGTGAGGGGACCAAGTGAGGGACCAAGTGAGGGGACCAAGTGAGGGGAACAGGTGAAGGAAACATAAGGGGACCAGGTGAGGGGAACATAAGGGGACCAGGTGAGGGAAACAATGTGAAAAGAGTCTGTCCTTCCCCTTGTTGAAGCCTTAATGACAGCTGTACTTGAGAGGGTTAAACTACCCAATTCTAACTACCTCTGGTGGCTGGGGTAATGTAAGAGTTGGCTTGAATTTAATGTCTGTCTGTATTCTGGTCTTTAATCTAACTAAATCTGACTTAACTTGACCTGATGTGACGTAACTTGGCTTAATCTAACTAAATTTAATCTAACCTAATCTAACATAACATAACCTAACCATATCATGAGAATTAGGACCTATTAGAACTGGGGCCCAATCAGACAGAGACCCATCTAGACTAGGGGCCCATTAGGACAGACACGGGGTCTATCTTACCCAGCCACCAGAAGGATACGGGTGTGGGCGTGGGCGTGGATGGGCGGCTCCTCAGTGGCTGGCCTCGTGTGGTAAAAGAAACAACACTGTATCCTGGCAGCCCTGTTTACATCACGACCCCAGACCGGAAATGTTGGTCTGGCGAGGAAAGGTTTTAGCGTGTGAGGGTTGAACTACTCAGTTGACCCTTAGATAAGAGCATGTGAGGGGGGTGGGGGGTGGTAGGGGGAGTTAATGGGGAAGGAGGGGGGTTTGTGGGTAGGTGAAGGGATGGATGAATGGGTAGGGGAAGAAGAGGGAAGGGAGGAAATGGCAGAACAGTAGAAGGGAGAGAGAGAGAGAGAGAGAGAGAGAGAGAGAGAGAGAGAGAGAGAGAGAGAGAGAGAGAGAGAGAGTCAAGTGAAGCTGGTAATTACAGTAACTCGGTACAGTGTAATATGTTGAGGTTGTGGGAGCTTTGAGGGCGAGTAATTCTCTCTTGGTGGGGTAGCTGTCATGGTGGTGTAGCTGTCATTATAGTATAGCTGTCATGGTGGTGGTGTAGCTGTCATGGTGGTGTAGCTGTCATGGTGGTGGTATAGCTGTGGTGGTAGTGTAGCTGTCATGGTGGTGTAGCTGTCATGGTACATTCTCCCATAAACTAAGACCATTTCCCCTTCTCTACCATCACCATCATCACGTATTTCCATCTACCATCTACGTCATATACTGCTACTGCTGCTACTTCTGCTGCTACTACTGCTGCTACTTCTGCTGCTACTGCTGTGAGGTGTTAAGTGATACCCGCCTGGATAACACTGGATTATAATCAGATTTACGGTCGATTCATCTCCCTGGTGGTGGGATTATATTAAGATTAGGGCGGGGAGAGAGAGAGAGAGAGAGAGAGAGAGAGAGATCTTACAATTTGGGTGATTATTAACTCCCCGGTAAGCGTTACGAATACAATTAGTGGAACTCCCTACAGGTGTACAGGTGAGAGGGGTGAGGACAGGTACAATAGACCTCCCTATCCCTCTTGGCTAACAAGGTGAGGCTCTGAAACAGGTAACTAAGATGCCCTGGACCCCCTGATGGCTTACATACATACATACATACTTACATACATACATATACTGAATATACCATGCTTGAAGATGCATGCATGTATGTATGTATGTATGTATGTATGTATGTATGTATGTCACGCTAAGCACATCTACCTGTCGTGCAGTAAGAGTGAGACAGGTAAAATAAATGGTAATAAGAGCTCTAGTGGACGATGATGTACTGTTAGAAACTTCTCTACTTTCTTCCCCACAAATCCCTCCCCCCTCACAACTTGAGATACCCATTAAAAGTTTGGCCTCTCCTTAACCTCTTCTCCGAGGAACGTAAGTGTAAGAATAACCTCCAAGTATAAAGTCATAAGTCTTACCTCCAGACCAACACACACACACACACACACACACACACACACACACACACATCGCCTTCCAATACTTTTTCATTAAATTTTCACATAAATGTTTTGTTTTAGGTGAAGGATTATTTATTTATTTATTTATTAACTATTTTGGGGGGCAGGGGGGGGTGGGGGGGGTCCTGGAATAATATATATACAGTAGACTCACAGTGTTACCAACTCGAGATATATTTCAGTGTTACCATACCACACAGTACAACTAACCTACTTAACTCCTAGTGTTGCCAGAACTACCACACCTACCACACCGTCACTCACATCCTTAGTTGGCCAGAATACAGCTGACAATACCGGCCAACTGTAGTTACATCAAACTAAGAAAAATAACGAAATGTAGAGAATGAATATATCTCACCTGTCACTACGATACACCTCACCTGTCACTACGATACACCTCACCTGTCACTACGATACACCTCACCTGTCACTACGATACACCTCACCTGTCACTACTATACACCTCACCTGTCACTACGATACACCTCACCTGTCACTACTATACACCTCACCTGTCACTACTATACACCTCACCTGTCACTACGATACACCTCACCTGTCACTACGATACACCTCACCTGTCACTACGCCCCGAGACGAGCTAAGGTTACCCTCCTCCTCGCTAAGTCGTCATAACCATTCCTTAAATCACCCATTGTATTTTTCTTTACTTTGAATCACAACTTTTATATAAACTTTTATGCAGAAAATATCCACAAACTATCGATTTAGTCCTTTTTTTTGTACCATATTGCATGAGATAAATAAAAAAAAGTGAAAAATTACTCCGTTTTACATAAATATCGTGAATGAGGTCTAGGAGTGGGAGTTTTACATCAGGTAAGGAGTTAGTGAAGAGATATGTTAAGATACGAGGTTAATATTACTCCTATGATATTCTAGGAGAGTTATAAAGGAGGTAAAATTATCATAGGAGTGGGTGGTGGAGTGGGTGGAAGGGCGAGCAGGTGGGTAGACAAGTGGATACAATTATACCCTCAGAGTAAAGAACCCTCTCGTAGTTTGTTATGTTTAGCTACACATCAGGACGCAGTTAAATGTTGTTATGAAAAGTATGTTAACAAAAGCTGAAAAATATATAAAATTGGCGCGAAAGTTGTAAATAATATTGGTCAGGTTTGGATGAAATAAATATAAATAATAATAAGAATATTCCCCAAACGCATATCATTCAAGTTCCTTTACGTTAAACTGTATCTTAGGGAGTTACAAAAAATTACACAATACGAAAAAAAATATATATATAAAAATACGAAAAATAGTAAAATACAATAATGCAAAAAAAAAAAAAATACAAAAACACTTTAAAATTAACTTAACTCATTAGTCAGTATTTAATATTTCTGAAACACAAAGTGAAAATTAATTAAAAATACTACAGTAATTACCACTTGAGTTACGTACTTTATAAAACAATGTTACTCTGGACGTTGCAAAAAAAATAAATGATAATGAAAATGAAAATGACCTGAATGAGAGAAATTGTGTTTTAGTAAAGGATGTTATATTGTCGGGCAGGATTCAGTGTTTTTAATTACGGTAAAAATGGTCGGGGGAAAAATTTAGATACGAGATGATACAGTCGCTGATGATGCCTCTGAGGTGTAGCTAATATACCAGCTACTTGAGAGACAGACAGACAGACAGAGACTAAAATACCCCCCCCCCCTCACCACAAGAAAAAAATCCCCATGTATATTACTTTTTTAAAATCCAAAAGACCCCAAAAAAATTATCCGGTTATATTTTCTGGCCGCCCGCCTAAACCCCCCCCCCCCCCCCCTAAAAAAAAAATAGGGAGAAAATTTTTACCCAGGAAGCTCTCAGTAGTGTGGCAACTCTTACGTGGGGGGAATTTGCTGACATGATTTACATTTTTAAGTAAATCTCTTTCATGTTCAAAATAAATTAACTAAAGTTATATTAAGTGAAAAAAATTCATATGGTGGAAGAAATACTTAAATTCTACTTTTACTTTACACCATAACACGACACACAGCCAGACACTCTACACCATAACACGACACAGCCAGACACTCTACACCATAACACGACACAGCCAGACACTCTACACCATAACACGACACAGCCAGACACTCTACACCATAACACGACACACAGCCAGACACTCTACACCATAACACGACACAGCCAGACACTCTACACCATAACACGACACAGCCAGACACTCTACACCATAACACGACACAGACACAATCTACACCATAACACGACACAGCCACACACTCTACACCATAACACGACACAGCCACACACTCTACACCATAACACGACACAGCCACAAACTCTACATCATAACAAACTCCTACAAAATACACCCTAGGAGAAGCTGTGTAGATTTAACAATGAAATAAATGCGATTAATCTAACAGTGGAGCTAATCTGTAGTTAATTAAAATATACACCTGGATTATCGCATATCAACACCTGTCCTGTAAAAGAGGATTATACTCGCTATCTTATTGTTTTTTATTTCTATATTGTAACGATAACAGTCGCGTAATATTCAGAATTAGTCGTATGTTATTTGAATATGTATGATAATACTAGTACTGTGTTCCAGGTAATGAAGCGGATTATGTTGTGATATATTTTACGGACATGAACAAAGGTATTTATATTTGTGAGACTCTGATGAATCTCCCAACTGCTGGCCGAACCATTTATAGCACGGGATTGTTTCATTTGGGTTCGGTACTGTTTCGAATGTGTATGTGAATTAACTTTTTGTCCGTGGGTGTGTATCATAATATGTCATGAATATAGCGTATAAATTGATAATATAATGACTATATTAAACGTACTACATATAATAAAAATAATAATAATAATAATGGTTGCCCCTCGTGTACGGAAAAGGCCGACCCAAGGGCCACCTAGGCGTGAATTTGTTTAAGGTGTAGAAGCTGTCGCCAACACAACAACCACACCCTGAGTTAACGAGCTGCATGACCCAGTGTCAAGGAATAGTCCGAGAAGACCGGACAACTCGCCAACTGCACTGGCTAACCATTACCCCGGAACACGATCCACAAATCGATTAACATCCAGGTCCCCAATTACTGTTGGGTAGACAGAGGCAAATGGCGTAAAGAAACTTGCCCATAGTTTCACCCCATCCGGAGATCGAACCCGGGACCACACACTTGTGAGGCGAGCACGTTGACCATTACACCACAGGTCGCCACTATACACAACATAGAGACAGAGAGGCAGGCTGTGTACTCACCCAGCAGCGTACTGTTGGTAATAATTTGGAAGATCTTGCCGGGGTCCATGGTAAGGGCGTCCCTGTAGTACTTCTCTGACACCACCAATGTTCACCACTTGTCCAGACACCTCAAGTCACTACTGACGAAGGAGGATCACACCCACCACCTCACCTTCGTCAGGTGAGGGCGAGGAAAGTATCGAGATTGAGTTAACTCGGTGAATGACCTCTCACACTTAAGATCGTCTAGGTAATTCGCCAAAAAACACCAACAACCACAACACACATCCTTCCTTCGTCAGGCAACGAGGTGAAGGAGACGTATATCACCTTGTTAGAGGAGCAACACCGAGTAAACTGTTCCCTGTGTCGTTGTGTTATACGGCTGACGGACAACTCTCAGTGGGGTGTGGGTCCCGGCGTGCTGGGGGGAGGGGGCTGACTAGTGCTGTGGGGGCCTTATGCGCTTGAAAATATTGTCTATTTTTTTACATTTTTATTCTAATGATCTATCAAGTCTTTTTTACTATTTAACATAGACCGTTAATGAACTAATACAGTATGTAAAGCATTTCACACACACACAGTTATGAATGATAAATATTTCATATCACGAAGTGTAATGTAATGGTATATCAATTTTTGTGGGATCATATGTATATTTTGATGAAAAGCTGAGATTAAAGTTTTGAATTGTGTGTGTCAGTGTGTCAGTGTGCGAGAGAGAGAATGATAAAAAAGATAGATGGATAAATTAATGAATAAGATAACGCATACAAATAGTAGTAGTAATAATAATAGTAGCAGCAGTAGTAATAATAGTAGTAGAGGTAGTATATCGTCAAAATAGATCAGAATCACCATAAATCAATCAAAAACAGAACCATTTAGATCCCCGTCACTCGTGAAAGCATTAGTCAGATACAACACAGGTCCTGACACACCCACACACGGACACTACTAAATGTGATCCCCGATGGCGCTATACATTACACCACTATTGTTACTGTTCGTTCATGTCAACCAAGGGATTGACTAGTACCTATTAAATTGAGTGTTTATTGTGTATTTTGTCTTATATGTCACCTAGAATACAACATAACTACTGGATGTGTAGTTAGTAAACATACATGCATACATACATACATACATACATGCATACATACATACATACATACATGCATACATACATACATACATACATACATACATACATACATACATGCATACATACATACATACATACATACATACATACATACATACATACATACATACATACCATCGAATGTAATGACAATTTTACGTTATCAAAGGATTAGTCTTCTGTCTGTCTATCTGTCTGACCTGTCTGTCTGTCTCTCCCTCCCTCCCTCTCTGTCTGTCTGTCTGTCTGTCTGTCTGTCTGTGTCTGTATGTATGTATGTATGTATGTATGTATGTTAACAAGAAAATAGAATAAAAGTGAGAAATTAAGATAAAAAAATAAAGAAATGAGAAAAAAATGTAATAAACAAAAGGAAGAGAATAAAGGTAAGATAATGAAATAAAACAAAGAAGAAAGTAGAACGGGGCTTGAGAGAAGAGAGAACCAAGCTTTGTCCATAGAGAACCAAGCTTTGTCAATAGAGTACCAAGCTTTGTCAATAGAGTACCAAGCTTTGTAAATACAGAACCGAACTTAAGACACAAACAAACAAACAATCACACTTTGGCCCCATATAAAAACACAAAACACCTCAAGTGTATGCAAATTAGCACACCTGTATATTAATTACCGCAATAAACACCTTTTTAAACGCTAATATATACCTGGGTTAATTTTATTCACTATTTCTCTATATTAATTTGGATGTAATGTAAAATATAAATTATTATTGGTTCAGTTGTTTTATTTTCTATTTTATAAATGTATTTGGGTCTTCGTATGTGTGTCAGATCTGAGTTGAAAATTATGAAGTGAAATGTAGATATTTTTGTTGTCATTATGAACCATTAAAAATTATGCATAACGACTAGGTAATCATTTCGGAGAGTTAAATACTTAGGGGATGGCTAATTTGACTAATCTAACCTAATCTAGACTAATTCATTCTACTCTAACCTAACCTAACCAAACCAAACCTAACCTAACCCCAAAAAAACTAACCACAAATACCAATTCTATATCCTAACCAAACCCATAATTCACACACACACACACACACACACACACACACACACACACACACACACACACACACACACACACACACACAAAATCTACAAAAAACTAAAAAAAACAAAGTCTGTTGTCCTGTCACGCTTAAAACACAGTCATTTAGTGGTGCTGTACCCGGTAATACAGTGGACATGACATATTGCTAATCTAATCTTATTTTTGCACAGTGATTAGGGGGAGGCTTGAGTCTTCATCACCGCACTAACTCTTAAAATGAGTTAAAGTTAGGGGGTAATAGAGGGGGAGGGGGAGGGGGGAGGTGGAGGGTAGGGGGTTATATTTGATGATAATATTTTGTTTGGGGATGAATTTGGGGGGTAGAAGGATGTGTGTGTGTGTGTGTGTGTGTGTGTGTTTTGTTTAGCTATTTAATTCATCATGGGAGAAATAACTAATACATACGGACACATATTCAGTGATACATATACTTAAATGGACACACACACTCACACACACATACACACACAAACACACACACACACACACACACCAACACTGCACTATGGCAACAAACACAAACTTTCCACACCCCCCCCCCCCCCCCAAAATACTCAAACTTCCCCAAACGTCTATATAACTTCACCGGTAACTTCACACAAGTCTCCACACCAGTAACTTGTTCTTGATAACGTAATAATAAACAAATCATCTATACAGTTCACTTGATAAACTTCCACTAATGAGCGATTTCCCGTTCAACTCATTCAGGTATTACATTATTTACTAAACTATCATAATATCGGTAATAAATAGTTTGAAATTTTCTTCACCGGATAAAAAAAAGTATCAACAATTATTAATCACATAGTTCTTACTTAAATAATACTTTGAGAGTTTATAAAGTTTACGAGAGCGGGAGTACTGTCTGAGGTGTGTAGCGGCGAGAGAGAGTGTTACCGCGTCTCGTGTCAGCGGGTGACTGAGAGAGGTAGAGCTGTCTCACGCTCAACCCCGGGGTCCTCCTCTTATCGTGGTGGTGGTGACCTGCGCCTACACCTCCTCTTAGTCTTCCTCTTACTCTTCCTCCTCCTCCTCCTCTTCCTCCTACTCTTCCTCCTACTCCTCCCCCCCTTTACACCCTTCAGTTACCCGCATCCAGGATAAGAAAAAAAAAAGGAAACGAAATCGACAGAGAAATCGTTACTGCCAGATTTTTTCAAGTTGTTGATTAATCCTTTAAGAGAACGATGGTTTAGGTTTAGAGGACGGTGGTTTAGGTTTAGAGAACGATGGTTTAAGGTTTAGAGAACGATGGTTTAGGTTTAGAGGACGGTGGTTTAAGGTTTAGAGAACGATGGTTTAAGGTTTAGAGAACGATGGTTTAAGGTTTAGAGGACGATGGTTTAAGGTTTAGAGGACGATGGTTTAAGGTTTAGAGAACGATGGTTTAAGGTTTAGAGGACGATGGTTTAAGGTTTAGAGAACGATGGTTTAAGGTTTAGAGAACGATGGTTTAAGGTTTAGAGGACGACGGCTTAAGGTTTAGAGGACGGTGGCTTAAGGCTTAGAAGACGATGGATTAAGGTTTAGAAGACGATGGTTTAGGTTTAGAGGACGATGGTTTAATGTTTAGAGAACGATGGTTTAAGGTTTAGAGGACGATGGCTTAAGGTTTTAGAGGACGATGGTTTAAGGTTTAGAGGACGATGGTTTAAGGTTTAGAGAACGATGGTTTAAGGTTTAGAGAACGATGGTTTAAGGTTTAGAGGACGATGGCTTAAGGTTTTAGAGAACGATGGTTTAAGGTTTAGAAGACGATGGCTTAAGGTTTTAGAGAACGATGGTTTAAGGTTTAGAAGACGATGGTTTTAGGCTTAGAAGACGATGGTTTAAGGTTTAGAGGACGGTGGTTTAAGGCTTAGAAGACGATGGATTAAGGTTTAGAAGACGATGGTTTAAGGTTTAGAGGACGGTGGTTTAAGGTTTAGAGAATGGTGGTTTAAGGTTTAGAGAATGGTGGTTTAAGGTTTTAGAGAACGATGGTTTAAGGTTTAGAGGACGATGGTTTAAGGTTTTAGAGAACGATGGTTTAAGGTTATAGAGGACGATTTTCAACATTTACTCACACAAAACAAAGACAAAATAAACAAAAGACCATAAATTAACATTGCAAATAATACTAAATCATCTCTTAAAAAAAGTTCAGAGACAAAAGCTTATAAAGTTTTGATAAAATTCTCTTCCTGTCTTTACGGCGTGTCATAAAATTGGCAGTTTCGGTAAGAGGCAATTTAGATAAAAATCACTGACCACTAATAAGAAATTCTCACTCGTTTACCTCTAAGTTATCGACCAAATATCTGTTTTTGAAGTGTTTGAAAAATATTGTTAGTAATGGTGAGAAATATTGTTGGTAATGGTGAGAAATATTGTTGGTCATGGTGAGAAATATTGTGAGTAATGGTGAGAAATATTGTTAGTAATGGTGAGAAATATTGTTGGTAATGGTGAGAAATATTGTTGGTTATGGTGAGAAATATTGTTGGTAATGATGAGAAATATTGTTGGTAATGGTGAGAAATATAGTTAATGGTGGTGAGAAATATTGTTTGTAATGGTGAGGAATATTGTTGGTAGTGGTGAGAAATATTGTTGGTAATGGTGAGAAATATTGTTAGTAATGGTGAGAAGTATTGTTAGTAATGGTGAGAAATATTGTTAGTAATGGTGAGAAGTATTGTTAGTAATGGTGAGAAATATTGTTACTAATGGTGAGAAATATTGTTGGTAATGGTGAGAAATATTGTTGGTAATGATGAGAAGTATTGTTAGTAATGGTGAGAAGTATTGTTTGTAATGGTGAGAAAAATTGTTAGTAATGGTGAGAAATATTGTTAGTAATGGTGAGAAATATACCCTGAATATTAATTGACTGACTGAATAACTGGCTGACTGACTGACCGATTGACCGATTAACTAACCAATTGACTGACTGACTTCCTGACTTAATTCCCTTCATATAACATTATCTTTCTCACCTCTCACCCAGTCACTAACTCCTCACCCTCCACCCTCACCCCTACCCCCCTTCACCCACCCCCTCCCCTCACCCCCCACCCTCACCCCTACCCCCCACCCTCACCCCTACCCCCCACCCCCACCCACCCCCTCCCCTCACCCCCCCACCCTCACCCTCCTCCCCTCACCCACCCCCTCCCCTCACCCACCCCCTCTCCTCACCCCCCCACCCTCACCCCCCACCCTCCTCCCCTCACCCCCCACCCTCACCCCTACCCCCCACCCTCACCCCTACCCCCCACCCTCACCCACCCCCTCCCCTCCCCCCCCACCCTCACCCCTCCCACCCCACCCTCCCCCCCCCCCCCTCACCCCCTCCCCCCCCCCCCCACCCTCCCCTCCCCCCCCTCCCCCACCCCTACCCCCCCCCTCCCCCCTCCCCCACCCAGCCCCTCCCCTCACCCCCCCCCCCTCCCCCACCCCCCCCCTCCCCTCACCCCCCCCCCCCCCTACCCCCCCCCTCCCCACCCCCCCCCTCACCCGCCCCCCTCACCCCTCCCCCCACCCTCCCCCACCCCCCTCCCTCCCCCTCCCCCCCCCCCCACCCTCACCCCCCCCCCCCACCCTCACCCACCCCCCCCCCCCCCTCCCCCCCCCCTACCCCCTCTCCTCACCCCCCCCCTCCCCCCCCCCCCACCCCACCCCCCCCCCCCCCCCCCCCTCCCCCTCCCCCCCCCCTCCCCTCACCCCCCCACCCTCACCCCACCCCCCACCCTCACCCCTACCCCCCACCCTCCCCCCACCCTCACCCCTACCCCCCACCCTCACCCACCCCTCCCCCCTCCCCTACCCCCTCCTCTACCCCCCTCCCCCTCATCATCTTAACACTGTTGCCAGACTCTGCTCATATATCGACTGACCTCTCAATAATAAACCGCTTTAAACTCTTCAATAAATATGAACTAAGACGAAAAATAAAAAATCCTTCGAAAACTATAATATTTTTTTATAATTTTCTTCACTTAGGAAATTTAATCACAGTTAATTCTTGGTGAGTTCATTAAAAAAAATTTATATGAAAAAAAAAAAGATTAGAAATTACCTGTAAGACCAACGAGCTTTGGGAGGAGGAGGAGGAGGAGGAGGAGGAGGAGGAGAGGAGGAGGTGGAGGAGGAGGAGGAGGAGGAGGAGGAGGAGGAAGAGGAGGTAGAAGAAGAAGAGGGGTAGGAGGTAAAAGAGGAGGAGACATTTTTCCTGACCTACCCTCATCTAAACCTACCTCACCCCCTGACCTTCCTCCCCCCATCCTGACCTTCCACCTAACCTAACCTAACCTCTCACTTCTAACCTACACCTCGCCTCTAACCTCTTTAACTAGGCTTCCATCTCAATAACTCCTGTACAAACGAAACCAGAGATTACGTCTCTCTCTCTCTCTCTCTCTCTCTCTCTCTCTCTCTCTCTCTCTCTCTCTCTCTGCATACATTTTTCACCCCAAATCTGACAAAAAAATAGAAAAAAATAAAAATTATCACAAACTTCAATCTGACTTCTCCAGGTATGACAGGTAGAAACAATTAACAGAGAACAGGCCTTTCCTGAATACAATGTTGTTGCTATTTGTTACTATTTTCGACCTTGATGAAGGTGTAGCATAAAGAGACTCATTAACACGGTGACTGCAAGAGCCTCATTAACATATAGACTGGCGAGTGAATGAAAGAGCAATGTGTGAGGCGGTGCTGAATCTGATGTTATCATTAACTAAACCTGGAAATGAACTGAGGATTTACCTGGATTCACCTGTTCATTGTTTCCATCTCATCTACCTGTTACACTGTATCGCTTATATGAACTGTTCTGGAGTCATTATCATTATCATTATCATTATCACACACGCACACATAATAATGGTTGTCCCACGTGTAACGGAGATGGCCGGCCCAAGGGCCACCTAGGCGTGAATTTGTTTAAGGTGTAGAAGCTGTCACCAACACAACAACCACACCCTAGGTTAACGAGCTGCATGACCCAGTGTCAAGGCCGAGAAGACCGGACAACTCGCCAACTGCACTGGCTAACCATTACCCCGGAACACGATCCACAAATCGATTAACATCCAGGTCCCCAATTACTGTTGGGTAGACAGAGGCAAATGGCGTAAAGAAACTTGCCCATAGTTTCACCCCGCCCGGGGATCGAACCCGGGACCACACACTTGCGAAGCGAGCATGCTGACCATACACACACACACACACAGACGGACAGAAAAAGAGAGATAGACAAAGACAGAACAACACAAACAAACACACAAAACACAAAAACAAATAAACAAAAGAGAAAAAATAAATAAAAGCTCCACCATCAGCACACACACACACACACACACACACACACACACACACACACCATCTTAAATATAAAATGTAAACACACAAAACAATATCTCCTCCACCATCTTGAGCCAAACAATTGAATCTCTCGTCACTTGGGAGAAACACGAGTAAAAAACAGATGTCCTGTATGTGTGTGTGTGTGTGTGTGTGTGTGTGTGTGTGTGTGTGTGTGTAGAGATCCTTGTTGCTTACTCAGCTGTCGGGTTTGACAGGAGTCACACACCGTGAAACTCTCCCCTGAGGAATTTTGCTCACACGGACCAGGCAGGATCTGAGATGAAATTCTGTAAATGTTTGAAATCATAAAACACGCACAGATAGATAGATAAATAGATAGATGGATGGATAGATAGATAGATTAACAACTCAGAAAATCGCAAACCTAACCTTAACGACCCATCCACTATAATCACCTCATTAAATTTCCCTCAAAATATAAGTACACCTATTTTTTACAACATGTACATTACAATTAACCTGCAAACACTAATTCCCTTATATGCTAATTAAGCCAACCTTCAGGTATAATTAATAGTCTCAGGTGATATTAAAGACTCCTGGGTATATGACACTAAGTTACTATATCAGGGTGGTGTAAATGCTATGTGAATGTATTTAGTTAATATAGGAGTCTAGGTGGGGAGTCTCTAGGTGGGGAGTCTCTAGGTGGGGAGTCTCTAGGTGGGGAGTCTAGGTGGGGAGTCTCTAGGTGGGGAGTCTCTAGGTGGGGAGTCTCTAGGTGGGGAGTCTCTAGGTGGGGAGTCTCTAGGTGGGGAGACTCTAGGTGGGGAGTCTCTAGGTGGGGAGTCTCTAGGTGGGGAGTCTCTAGGTGGGGAGTCTCTAGGTGGGGAGTCTCTAGGTGGGGAGTCTAGGTGGGGAGTCTCTAGGTGGGGAGTCTCGGTGGGGAGTCTCTAGGTGGGGAGTCTAGGTGGGGAGTCTCTAGGTGGGGAGTCTCTAGGTGGGGAGTCTCTAGGTAGGGAGTCTCTAGGTGGGGAGTCTCTAGGTGGGGAGTCTAGGTGGGGAGTCTCTAGGTGGGGAGTCTCGGTGGGGAGTCTCTAGGTGAAGAGTCTAGGTGGGGAGTCTAGGTGGGGAGTCTAGGTGGGGAGTCTCTAGGTGGGGAGTCTAGGTGGGGAGTCTCTAGGTGAAGAGTCTAGGTGGGGAGTCTAGGTGGGGAGTCTAGGTGGGGAGTCTCTAGGTGGGGAGTCTCTAGGTGGGGAGTCTCTAGGTGGGGAGTCTCTAGGTGGGGAGTCTAGGTGGGGAGTCTCTAGGTGGGGAGTCTCTAGGTGGGGAGTCTAGGTGGGGAGTCTAGGTGAAGAGTCTAGGTGAAGAGTCTAGGTGTATTTATGGGGATATATTTAGGGTAGCTGAATGATACTTAATAACCCTGGCAGTTGTAATGTCCAAAACAATAACAATATAACCAGAAAAAATAACAACAACGACGACAACAATAATATCAACTGGTGCAACATGACGGAACACAAAAGCAACAACAACAACAACAACAACAACAATAACACGGTCTTCACACGTCACGCCGGCAGTAAGCGTCACAAACAATCTTAAACAACAACAAAAAACAATTAGTTCCTCACCTGTCATGGCAACAAAGACCCCTCAGTGTGTTTTGTGACCTCCAACAACCAGGGCAAACCTTAGGCACGTCACCCCTACTCCCCCTCTCTCACCTAACCATCCTCCCTTACCAGATAAACAAAAACTACCCCTCCCCCCCCCCTACCAGACGAGCAACAACCCCCACCCCCACCACCCGCCCCCACCACCCACCCCCATCACCCACCCCCACCACCATTCTCCACCCAACTTAACGTGACTCTACAGAAATAGACCCCGTCAGTTACAGCCAGCTAAGCCTTCAGGAGAGAGAGAGCGGTAGGAGGAGGGAGGAAGGTAGGAAGGATGTAGGAAGGAGGTAGGAGCAAACAGGAAGTGAAGGAGCCAACTAAAACCCTCCTTCCTCCTTCCTCCTTCCTCCTCCTACTACTAAAGTCCAAGGCCACATCAAGGATTATCCCCCTTCCCTCCCCAAACCAGGAAGGACCCCAGGCTCTCACGCGGCACCTCCCGGAGACAATGGCCGCATTAGGGGGGGTTAAGAGGGGCCCTGGTTATACAGCTCTTTAGTGCTATGACTTGAGACGATGCCTGCCACTGCCTTTTGTATGTGTCTCTTGGGTAATATGTATACCTGTTAAATCAAGTTGTGGTTGGTTGGTTGGTTGGATGGTTGGTTGGTGTGTGTGTGTGTGTGTGTGTGTGTGTGTGTGTGTGTGTGTGTTTGTAACGAAACACATTCAGAGCATCTTACCATCCTGTCATCTTTGATCCACTGAAGATAGAACCGTCAAACACGTACAAATATTTAGATGGTCTGGTCTTAACCCACCTGAGTTTAGGGGTATATGTTTACAGGTAAGTTCAGGTATCCAAACAGGTGTGCAAAAGTGGTATAAAATGGATTCGTTTTAGGCTCATAGACGTGTTAAATACCTCTTCTTTACACATACACACACACACACACACACACACACACACACACACACACACACACACACACACACACACACACACACACACACACTTTAATAGTCACTTCATCAACCAGGATCATAAATTCTCAGAGCGCCACAGTGTCTCTCTCTCTCTCTCTCTCTCTCTCTCTCTCTCTCTCTCTCTCTCTCTCTCTCTCTCTCTCTCTCCAAACTTTCAGCCTTGTCGAATTTTCCATCTAAGTTTAGCTGACTTGTGTATATATGAGACCGAGTCGTTGGTTCCTGAGAGAAGCATTTTATTTATTTCTTATGAGTTAAGAGAGAGAATGAGTTAGATCAGGTTAGATCAGGTTAGGTCAGGTTAGGTCAGGTTAGGTCAGGTTAGGTCAGGTTAGATCAGGTTAGATCAGGTTAGGTCAGGTTAAGTCAGGTTAGATCAGGTTAGGTCAGGTTAGGTCAGGTTAGATCAGGTTAAGTCAGGTTAGGTCAGGTTAGGTCAGGTTATGGCAGGTTAGGTCAGGTTAGATCAGGTTAGGTCAGGTTAGGTCAGGTTAGGTGATTGAAAGAGTTGAACTAATGTATTTTTATTGTATTTTTTTTAGTTTATTTGAAGATTAAATTCCCGAGTTTATTTCATTTTAATATTAACTAACCTCACCTCACCTCACCCTCACCTCACCACACCTCACCTCACCACACCTCACCTCACCACACCTCACCTCACCTCACCTCACCATAACCCCCTAAAATACATTAATATATTCAATCATCAGGTGAAAATTTAAACTAAGGTATCGTAACGAGGTGATTCCACTCCTCCCATTGTTAAACGACTGTACCATGGTTGTCTGCCTCTGATAATAGACACATCACTCTGTTGTTGTGAGTTATTGAAGGAATTTCCTCTTATCTCTGGTCCAGTAAACAACAAAATGGAAGTTATTTAAAAAGTTGCAACGCCAATGGAGTGTGTGTGTGTGTGTGTGTGTGTGTGTGTGTGTGTGTGTGTGTGTGTGTGTGTGTGTGTGTGTGTGTGTGTGTTATGATGTACCTGGTGTCTGTGAGAGAGAGAGAAAGAGAAACAGAGAGGGTGATACATACATACATACATACATACATACATACATACATACACAGGCAGCAGTAATGTATGGGGCTTGTGATACACCGTCATGTAAGGGCGGTGAAGCATAGCTGATGACATTAATAAGAGGCAGGAGGAGGGGGAAGGAATAAGGGGAGAGAAGGGTGAATATAGAGAGAGAGAGAGAGAGAGAGAGAGAGAGAGAGAGAGAGAGACCCTAACCACTCAATCAATCACCCTTCATACTTACCTCTCTCTCTCTCTCTCTCTCTCTCTCTCTCTCTCTCTCTCTCTCACAAGATAAAACTCCTCACGTGTTATGTGTTTACACCCTACACTGATAAACAATGGTAAACAATGTATAGTAAATATAAACAATGGATGATTTGTTTGTTTACCTCCCTAGTAACGAGTTAATTAAATGATTAGGTTAGGTTAGGTTAGGTTTGAGTGGTAGTAGTTGAATGAGGGTGCGCCAAGTCCGGAGATTTGTTAGTGGTTAGGTTAGGTTAGGTTAGGTTTGAGTGGTAGTAGTTGAATGAGGGTGCGCCAAGTCCGTAGATTTGTTAGTAGTTAGGTAATAACTACGCCAATCCATCCTACCAAAACAAAGCAAGGACATAACACTCTACAACTACACAACACTAACCTAAACCTAACACCCACAATGGCACTAACTTTACTCAGAGACTCTACCTCAGGTCACTGGGATGCTTAGATACTCGTAAGTTAAATTTTCCTCGCCCGTGGAGATGTGAGAATGTGTCTAACTGGCCAACTTTGAGCAAAAACAAAACATTAACACCCAGAAATGGCCTTAAAGTTGCACTGAGACTCTACCTTAAATTCCGGAGACACCGAATATCTTATGTTACAAATTTTCTCGTGAGTGAAAAATAAAAAAATCCTTTCCTTACTCAATGACTTTAACTAGAGTATAATTATAACTAATATGGCTTCGTAATTACCCCGTGACTAGACTTTAATTACCTAAGATTTATCATTAATTAGAAGACAGAAATGACCTTATTTACAGAATATTTGTGAATCTAGATCAAGGTTGTGTAAATGGTGGGAGCCTTATGTGGTAAAGGAAGATGAACACGTATAATACAGGAAGAGGAAAATGTGTATATGTGTACGTGTTTTGGTCTGTGTACATCACATGTGTACGTGTGACTGTATATATTGTGAGAATATATACATGTTTGCGTATGGTGTTCTAATTATGTGTGGCTATGTGTAGAGTGTGTGTGTGTGTGTGTGTGTGCGTGTGTGTGTGTGTGTGTGTGTGTGTGTGTGTGTGTGTGTGTGTAAGTGTATATATATGTTTGTATAAATATATATGTATGTATTATACTGTATGTGTGCGTATTAAAGTACACACACACACACACACACACACACACACACACACAACCTTCCCTCCAGACATGAAAGGCCTGGTAGCAGTACTCATTAACACATCATTAGTACAACACCTGCAGCCAAACAGCCCCATTTGCGGACGTGATCTTAACTACCTCGAGCACGTCCACGCAGGAGAGCTCGTTCCCACTCACAAGGGGCCATTCCCCTGGGGTAGTTTTCTGTCTCAGCCGATTTAACTGATTCCCAAACGACCCAAGCTTGACTTACGCCCTTTTTAGAAATTCTTCCCAAAAATCAATTAGAGGAAGCGAAGGATTAGGCCTACGTACGTGACCTGAAATAATTTTGAGTTAGGTTAGGTAAGGTTGGGCTTTACTGGAAATAAGACGGTGAAATTGGAGTTTATGGTAATTTGATGATAATTTCTTGGTCGTATGTGCCGAGTTATCTTGTAATTTCTTGGTCATATGTGCCGAGTTATCTTGACTAGTTAAGAACGCGTATGGTTCTTGTTATGACTCTGCCAAGAACCTGTTTCTATGCTTCTGAAACTGTTCCGTATATTAACATAATTGTTTTTATTATCAAGTCGTATAAATTCACAACCTTCTTTCTTTGCTTTCATTATATTTTTATTTTTTCTCCCCATTTCTTTATCCATTAATTCATTTCTTTATCTCCCAATCAATTTCGTTTCCCTCAATTCCTTTCTTTCTTTCTCTGTCTGTCTCTCCCAATTTATTTCTCTCTCCCTCTATCTATTTCACTCCTGGGGGGAGGGAGGGGGGGTAATTCTCTGCCTTTTTTATCCATTTTTTCTTCTTCCTCTTCGCTGCAGAAAGACGTAAACATTTCGACAACTCTCTTTTCACCTCCCGATGGCACTGCAGCATTTGGTCATTAGAATAAGCCACAGTCCTTACTACCTGTTAAATTTAGAAGCCATTATTGTTATTGTTAGTGTTATCATTATTGTTATTGTGGTTATTATTATTATTACTGTTGTTGTTGTTGTTGATGTTGTTTTATCATCATCATCATCATCATCATCATCATCATTAATCCCTACACCACCTAACATTACCACTAATACACAACACAACATACAACCTAATCTCTTCAACCTCTCTCCCTCCCTCCCTCTCCCTACCTACCTACCTCTCCCTCTCTCTCTCCCCTCCTCCCTCTCCCTACCTACCTACCTACCTCTCCCTACCTACCTCTCCCTCCCTCCCTCCCCCCCTCCCTCTCCCTACCTACCTCTCTCTCCCTCCCTCCCTCCCTCACCACGAAACATTAGAGTCAACACTCGAACGAACGCCTTATCTTGCTATCTTGCTTCAACGAGGCACAACAGATATCGTAGTTCCTTATCACCGTTTATTTCTTTCCGATAACATTAGCATGGATATTGGTCTCTGAGGTTGTATTGGCGAATATTGTTTTAGCGTAATATGTCGTGTGTTAGCCCGGGTACAAGGGTGAGATGTGTGTGTGTGCGTGTGTGTGTGTGTGTGTGTGTGTGTGTGTGTGTGTGTGTGTGTGTGTGTGTGTGTGTGTGTGTTTAGATTTACAAATATATATAAATAGGTAGATAGTTAAATAGATAGATAGATAGATGGATAGTAGGATAGGTTACGTTTGGTTAGGTTAGGTTTTTGTGTTCTGTTTTCTGTACTGTGTTCAGTATTGTTCTACTTGTTTGTGCCTTGTACCTTAATTAGACCACCGGTGCCTCTCTTGTGCCTTAATTACTTCCACCTGTCCACCTTCCGTACCTTAATTACCCCCACCTGTCCACCTTCCGTACCGTAATTACTTCCACCAGCCTAATTCCCGTTCCATAATTACTCCCACCTGTGAACAACAACTCTACACGGTTAAAGGTAAAACTCATTAACCTGTACTTAAAATAATACAGAATTAATATATTTTTTCTTACACCATTATCAGACAGAGACAAACAGGTTAAAATTAATCTCTCAGAGGTTGGAGGAGTTTGGAGCGGGTACAGTCGCCTCTAAATTGTTTCCCTGAGTGAGATGTGACCAACCCGCATGGAATGTTAAGTAAGGAGGTGGAGAAAGAATGTGTGAAACTATTTCTTGCGATGTGTACTCCCTGGCTGAATGTAAACACGTAAAATAGATGCACACAGGTACGTACATACACACACACACACACACACACACACACACACACACACACACACACATAAACACCCCTCCATACACACACACATACACAAACAAACAAGGTGGGTGGGCTAAGATCTTGTGTTTGTGTCAAGGAAGGGGGACGACCCTACCAGAACACCTCTATTACAGCAGTTATAGTGAGGAGGGATGACAGAGAGTGATGGGAGACCCTGTGTTAGTCTTGTTCCCCGCCTCTATGACCCATGTGAGGGGTGAGGGGTGAGGTGTGAGGGGTGAGGGGTGAGGTGTGAGGAGGTGGGTGAGGTGTGAGGGGTGAGAGGTGAGAGGAGTGAGGGGCATACAAGAGTGAAGAAAATATATTGTAAATTAATGGATTTTCCCGCCAATAAAGGAAGAGATAAGTATATTTCTCAACAACAACAACAACAAACAAACAAACAAACAAACTAACAAACAAAAAACACGTCCCATAAACTCCATAACGACATAAAACACAATTAACCCTCACGAAGTTCCAGTCTAACTTTTTTTTTTAAACTTTCATCATTACTCGCTATACAAGA
>CAUDMG010002620.1:85000-87500 GCA_958450375.1 Homarus gammarus | reverse complement strand
TTTGCCTCTGTCTACCCAGCAGTAATTGGGGACCTGGATGTTAATCTACTTGCGGATCGTGTTCCGGGGTAATGGTTAGCCAGTGCAGTTGGCAAGTTGTCCGGTCT
This sequence comes from Homarus gammarus, assembly GCA_958450375.1. NCBI lineage: Eukaryota > Metazoa > Arthropoda > Malacostraca > Decapoda > Nephropidae > Homarus > Homarus gammarus. Next base: position 87,393 of record CAUDMG010002620.1, on the reverse strand, counting down.
TCTCGGACTATTCCTTGACACTGGATCATGCAACTCGTTAACTCAGGGTGTGGTTGTGGTGTTGGCGACAGCTTCTACACCTTAAACACTGGGTTATGCAGCTCGTTATCTTAGGGTGTGGTTGTTGTGTTGGCGACAGTTTCTAGGTGGGCCTTGGGCCGGCTATCCTCGTTACACGAGGGGCAACCATAAGTATTATTATAGACTGTAATTTAATAATGTAGATAAACCAAGGAAAAATATAGTAATATTTCACACAGGTGCACAGAAAGATTTCGCTCACCTGTATTTCTCATTTGTATTCGTAATAAAAAAAAAGACAGTGTAATTTACTGAGGATTATTACAGTATGACACACGCAGGCTTAATAAAAGACGCTACAGTCATTACAGAATACAGTGAACTCCGGCACAGAATTACGACATAACGATTGTAATAACTATGATATTTTCCGTGTAATAAAAAAAACATAAAATTAAGATATTATAATTTTTCATACATTTTCCAATTGTCTCCTAATTAAAACACACAAAGACCATTAATCTCTAAGTGTTATTGACTCCCCGATGTGATCCATTTTTCCCCCCGGTAATGACCATTAGCATCGCATCATTTATCTCCCTTCACTCTGCGCCACGGAAACTTTTCATTCATATTTAAATGGTAAAAGAAAGTATTTGTCTCAACGAAAAGTGATATTAATTACATTCTCTTTTGTTCATTAAATTTGTAAATGTTTTTTTTTTCTTTAATGGATGTTGAATATTGATGTTGAATGTTGTTTTGTGTTAAGGTGCTTTAACTACCAGGGTTGTTAGGCACTGTTCATTAAAACAAAGTTCCCTATGGGAGCCAACTATTTAAGAATCTCAAAGCTAGTCATTAATTACTTTGGGGCGATATATTATAAAATTAAACACGTGACGCACTGATGGAAATTAATTACCGGGAAAAACTCCTCTCACCTTCTTTCCTCCAGCCAGTGACCCGCGAGTACAATAATTGGTCTCTTGAGTACGTTTATTAGGTATCTTGAGTGCGATCACTTGATAACTTGAGTACAGTAATTTAACCTCTTGAGAGCGATGTAATTATAAGTTAATTCATTGTACTCAAGTTGTTAAAAATAATTAACCTAAATACACACACACACAGACACACAACACACACACACACACAGACACACACAGAGACACACACACACACACACAATGTTAAAATCAATAGAATAAGATGAAACGTCACGAGCGGAGTAAGTGAAATGTGGGTTGAGGTGACCGTAGACTTTTACAGCGGAAGGTCAGGTGCTGCGTGTGGCGACTGAGGGGTGCTGGCGACAACAAACACACACACACACACACACACACATACACACACACACACACACACACACACACATACACACACACACACACACACACACACACACACACACACACACACACGCACACACACACATTGAAACACACACCAAGCTAATTTAAGTTCTGATGAGGCGCTGAGGAGTGACAACACCTGGGGGAGGGATTTGCACCTACTTAACACAAGTTTCTTTAAGGCAGGTAAGAATCCATTAGCAGGGTAAGGAGGAAATCATTACCTGTCCGGAGTCAGATCTTGCACCAATTTACCTGTGTGCAGTCAAACCTCTATATAGCGGACGACATAGAGATGAAAGTCCGGTATAGAGAGGTGTATTAGATGTGATGCCTTTATTTAACGGACTATATAGAGATGAAAGTCCAGTATATATTTTTCTTATATTTTTCCCAGGAGTAAGATGGTGAAGGTATGAGGGACCGTCCGTGTGTTTGTCTCCCTACACCAAAACCACCACCATCACCACCACCACCATCACCACCACAACAACCACCACCATCACCACCACCAACACCACACCAACCACCACCACCACCACCACCACCACCACCACCACCACAACAACAACAACCACCACCATCACCACCACCACCACCACCACCACAACAACAACAACAACCACCACCAAGGGCACACAGACTGGTGAATCATTCTTGTAACATAACAAAACTACAACGGTTTACTACAGGTACTAGAAAAGCGTCAGGCGTTGTTGATCGCTCGTGTTGGCGTTGTTTTATGGTACTTGGTAGAGGAACCCGGACATAATGTGTTAGTTACAGCTCAAGATATCTGGTATTGTGTCATCCTTCCCTCAGATATATCGATCATTAAATCCCTAACCGGCAACCATTTCACGCCTCGAGTGTACCTGAATCAAGTACACTATCCTATTAGACTGTGACCCATTATGACTGTGACCCATTATGACTGTGACCCATTATGACTGTGACTCATTATGACTGTGACCCATAATGACTGTGACCCATTATGACTGTGACCTATTATGACAG
>CAUDMG010002620.1:72500-80000 GCA_958450375.1 Homarus gammarus | reverse complement strand
AATGACTCTGTGTACACTACCATCACCATACTACACCATTACTATCTACACTATAAACACATCTAACATACCACACATACGTATCACTTCACCACACACACACACACACACACACACACACACACACAGTATATTTCCCCAGTTGGACACAGTCGTCGTCTGACATCAAAAGCTGTGAGGTAAAACTGATATGAATGAGGGTAACTGGTGAAAGCAGGAGGGGAGGGGAAGGAGTAAGGGGGAAGGGGGAAGGGGGAAGGGGGGAGGGGAAGGGGGGAGGGGGAAGGAGGGAAGGGGTGAAGGGGTTTTTAATCGTGATGTATGAGGAATTAAGAGAGTTGAGGATGGTCCGTGTGAGTGTGTGTAGTGAAGGGAGATCCAAACCCATTTAGTTGGAGGTTCATATTTGGTGTGTGTGTGTGTGTGTGTGTGTGTGAGTGTGTGTGTGTGTGTGTGTGTGTGTGTGTGTGTGTGTGTGCGTGGTGTAATAATTTAGAGAGTGTTCCTGCTTTTTCCAGACACTCAGACAGACACCGAGCAAGCTTCTGTTAGGGCTGGGGAGGGATGGTGTGTGGGGGGGGGGGGGGGGGGGAGTTAATTACGTTCTTGAAGTAAAGTTAATCTGGGATGGAAGTTAATCTTCTTAAGTTTGGATTCACAAAGATTCCTCATTTGTAATAGTGTGACGTATATATTCTTAAGATAATAGTAAAATAAATAGGTTAGGTTTGGTTTACAGGTGATATAATTAACATAGGGAGGGCGAGTTAGTAGTAGTAGTAGTAGTAGTAGTAGTAGTAGTAGTGTCATTATTATTATTTTTTTATTATCACCACAACAACCACCACCACCATCACCACCATCACCACCACCACCACCACCTCCACCACCACCACCACCACCGTCACCACCACCATCACCACCACCGTCACCACCATCACCATCAACCTTACTGTGGTGTTTAATAACGCTAGATTCCTCACCTGAGATATACTTGAATCAGACCTACAGCCGCCACCTGCCCAGAATCACTCAGAAGACCTTGGGATAAAAACTTGCTTGGTCAATATCATAGAGTGGGTTCCTCCATGACCAGCAAGAAACGGGAGATGCAGCCTGGTTTCCAATAGTACAGCTGAGAGAGTGGGGAGAGAGGGGAGAGAGAGGGGGAGAGAGGGGGAGAGGCTTATTTGATAGTCATTGAGTCGTGGAGAGGGATATGTATAAGTTCCTATGCTAAACGAAAGAGGAAGGTGCCAGGGAATATGAGAGGTGAGTGGGGGGGAGTGGGAGGTGAGTGGGGGGTAGTGGGAGGTGAGTGGGGGGGAGTAGGGGTTCGAGTGAGGTGTTTCAGGGTGGTGGTGTAAGGGATGAGTGTGGGAGGTGAGTGTAGTGGTGGTGGTGGTGGTGAAGGTGGTGTGGGAGGTGAGTGGGATGTGTTAAGTGTGGTGATAGTGGCGTGAGAAATAAGTGGTGAATGTGGTAATGAGAGAGATGAGGAATGAGTGAATGTGGTGTTTGGATACGACCCACTTCACCTGCCACCCAAAAACAATTATCAGATTAAACCTTAAACTCTTCCCTAACAATTAAAACCTTTCCATGCTTCACCTCAACCACCTCCCCTACCTAAAAAAAAGAAGCTTATTAATTGTTGTACTTCCTTTGATTCTCAGGTTAATATTACAAGTAAACATTTTGTGTGTTAATATTATCCAAATTAACAAACAACTCGAGACATACAGACACTCAATATTTATTCATAATTTAAAAGCCAAGAAATTCATCTTATATGTAATAATTTTTTATGTATATTTTTTTAAAGTTCGTTATTATTTTTCTTTTTTATTTGTGTTATTAATTACGAAAATATTGTTCATAACAGTAGATGATTTTATTAACAGTTTATTATGGTGATTAAGTTAAGTCTACGTGTTAGTATCTTAGTTAATTCCTACAGTAGCTTTAGATAGTCCAGGGCTACTTCCATTCAGTCACTTCCCCTTGGTACTTTCACCCAGTCACTTTCTCTTATAGTCGTAGCATTAGAAAGTTCAAGGGCTACTACCACACAGACACTTTCCTTTTATAGCCGTACTATAAGAGTTCCAAAAACTACTTCCTTTCCTCTCAGCTCCTCCCACCTACTTTCTCTCCCTTCCTACTTTATCTTCCACCTCTCTCTCTCTCTCTCTCTCTCTCTCTCTCTCTCTCTCTCTCTCTCTCTCTCTCCACAACATGATAGGACCTCATTACTCACTGCCCGGCTCTTCTCTACACGCCTGGGGGGGGGGTGAGAGAGGGGGGAAGGGGGGTGGGAGATGAGAGTCCTATCCCCCCCTCTCCTACCTCATACTCCTCCTCATCCTTCTCCTAGATCCTTCAAGACATCAAGGGAAAAACCCACAAGTCTTTTCCCTTCCCTAATCACTGTGAGTATTGTATAGCCATCCCTTGACCACTGAGCCAAAGTAACTGATATATTTTTTATGTTTTTATTTACATTTTATTACTTACACACACACACACACACACACACACACACAAGTGAACCATCATCACTCTTCCGTTCCTCCCTTCATCAGTTTTCACCAAAGTGTGTCACAAAATATCCTGACAGATTAGACACTTTTTCCTCACACTGTTCTTCATCCTCTAGTTACTCTTAAGATGTTATTCTGGGAGATGTTCTGCACTGTTCCCCTTGTTCTTCACCCTAGTTACTCTACACAACCTTGTTCTTTATGCGTCTCTACATCACCTCACATCCACCTATCTCGTTATCTTCTCTAATCAAATCTCACATTGTTCTCCCAGTACCTACAGACGTCTCATAACATCTTCACTACTAAAGACAAACAAAACAATAACAGTCCTCTTCTTACTCTTTCTCCTCCACCTTAGACACGGGAGAATAACAGTCCTCTTGCTCCTCTTCTTCCCTCTCAGACACGGGAGTATTGTGCCTTGTAAACAAACACTACAGCCGCCATCACTCAAGTCTCACAACCAGCGAATAACACAGCTTCGTTCCCCGTAGCTGACTCGACTCCAGGTTCAATATTCTCTCTCAAAAAAAAAAGATTCGTAAGGTGGATATTGCTTGTCTGTCTGTCTGTCTGTCTGTCTGTCACTCATGCTCTTCTCCTAATTCTGACACTGATTTATTTCTCCCATATATCAAGGTTCCACTAAAGCTCCCCCCCCCCCTTTTATGGATTCAAAGCTTCATTCATTTAATCAATCTCTCTCTCTCTCTCTCTCTCTCTCTCTCTCTCTCTCTCTCTCTCTCTCCCTGACAATCACGTAATTTGAATGTAGATTTAGTTAGGGTGATTGTATTCCTCGCTCCAGTTCTAATTAAGTGTTCCCTTGGTCCTCCTGCTCTGTCTACCGTAGTTGACTATATCAGTGTAATACAGGTGTGTCTGTCTGTCTGTCTATCTGGATCTGTCTATTTCTCTCTTTCTCTCTGTTTATTTCCCCGTTTTCTTTATCTCTCTCTCTGTCACTCTCACTGTCTATATCTCTGTCTGTCTCTGTTTTTCTGTCTCTTTCTCTGTCTCTCTCTGTCTGTCCTTAAATCATCGTTTTTTGTGTGTTTATTTACCTGTTGTTGTCAAATACGTAACATCATTATTTCCTCTTTTTTTTTTACCTTTAATTAACCTGTATCTACAAAACAAAACATCTCAGGTAAATTCATTAACATATCTCAGTTGTAAGTTATAAATAAACAACTTTTTTCCTCTGTTTACAAGCGGTTGTAGTTGTTATAGAACCCCCCCCCCCTCACCCCCTCCCCTCCCCTCACCCCCCACCACTCCCCCTCACCCCCCCCCCCCCCCCGTGTTGTGGTCTCTGCATGGGCTCTCCTCCTCCTCCTCCTTTGATTACTGCGCCGTGTTGTTTACGTCGTGGTAGGTGAATGGGCCTCTCTGATACTTGTTGATTCGTGGTCTTGTTTATCTCATGGCAAGTGAACGTTCATGGTTGGTTAATTGTTTTTATTTTATTTTTTTTTTTAATTGATGGGGGTTTTACCTGATTGGCTTAACTGGGTGTAATTGACTGTGGAAATGGAGGTCTTTGGTCATGAGTGTGTGTGTGTGTGTGTGTGTGTGTGTACTGGCATGGCTAGGTTAGGCTTGATTAATGACAGAGGAGGAGGAGGAGGATCAGGAAGAGGAAGAGGAGGAGGAGGAAGGAGAAGGCGGAGGAGGCTTGAGGGATGCACTATTCACAAGCTTCTTAGTATTTTAAATATTTGGGCTGAATTTCCCTTTTATTTCATCAACCTACATTCATATTCAGGTGAGGACAGGTTTGGTTAGGTTTGGTTAGGTTTGGTTAGGTTTGGTTAGGTTAGGTTTGGTTTGGTTAGGTTAGGTTAGGTTTGGTTTGGTTTGGAATGAAATGATGTTGATAGCTATGAAGTTGTATAAAGTCGACGAGGACACCAGCAGTTGCAGCGCCCTTGAGAGACCACCACCACCACCACCACCAGCAGGGGACGAAGAGAGACTAGGACGACCAGCAGCATCAAAGTCCTCACGGGAAAAGTTGAAAGTCCTTCAGAGTCCTTTACCGAGGGAGGAAGGAGAGGGAAGAAGGGAAGTGCGCACTCCTCCCCGCTACTCCTCTTCCTTTTTCTCCTTCTCTATTCTTCCTCCCCCTCCCATTCCTCCTTCTTACGTTCCTCCTCCTCTTCTTCCTTCTTCCCCATTTCTCCTCCTTCTGTCTTCCTCCTCTTCCTTCTTTTTTCTTCCCCCTGTTCCTCCTCTTTCTACTTCTCGTCCCATTCCTCCTCTCCCCCCCCCTCCACCTCCCATTCCTCCTTACCATCCCTCCTCCTCCTCCCACGCCCCTTCCCCCCTCAGTCACTCAAAGCACTGATGCAAGCATGAACAAACACTCTTCACTTTCACATTGCAGCCTGGATTCCTCTGCCAGTGTGAATATTGAGGCGTCTAGGGACTCTCCTGGTTGAGGGATTATTCACACGGCCCCACTAAGAGATTCGGGATTCGGAGGTTATCATTATTTCTCAAGACGGCGAACAATGCAGCGTTGTATCTTCAATTGTATTGTATTTCTCAGTGTAGCTCAAGAACAGTGAGAGTTGTATTGTTCATAATTGGTTACCATTGTTCACCCTCACAGATTTAGCATGTATATAGACATTGCAGGTATACAGTTCACCATGTATATAGCCACTGCAAGGTATATAATGTACCTAGTCAATTCAGGTATACAAACAACACACCTGGACAAATACAGGTATACAAACAATGATAAACAGTAAACAACTCGACCAAAGAGAGACAACAGAGGTATCAATTGTTTATATTCACTACAGTTCTAACTCCACCAAACCCTAGTTAAATTATCTCACACACGCCGTTAAATACTGGTAGCATAACGTCATTGTGATTGTAATTTACCGTTGATGATGGCAATTAAGAAAATAATCATACGTATAGCTATATCGTTCATAAGTTGTCATTATATATCATTCATAAGTTGTCATTATATATCGCTCATAAGTTGTCATTATATATCATTCATAAGTTGTCATTATATATCGTTCATAAGTTGTCATTATATATCGTTAATAAGTTGTCATTATATATCGTTTATAAGTTGTCATTATATATCATTCATAAGTTGTCATTATATATCGTTCATAAGTTGTCATTATATATCGTTCATAAGTTGTCATTATATATCGTTAATAAGTTGTCATTATATATCATTCATAAGTTGTCATTATATATCGTTCATAAGTTGTCATTATATATCGTTCATAAGTTGTCATTATATATCGTTAATAAGTTGTCATTATATATCGTTTATAAGTTGTCATTATATCGTTTATAAGTTGTCATTATATATCATTCATAAGTTGTCATTATATATCGTTCATAAGTTGTCATTATATATCGTTCATAAGTTGTCATTGTATATCGTTTATAAGTTTTCATTATATATTAGGGAGATAAGATACATGTTATTGATGATTATGTAATGTCTTGTAGTTAACCCGGAGATAAGAGTCGACTGTACTGGTTACTTACAGGTTATATTGGATGCTAATGATGATAAGTCAAAGATAAACACCTGCATTATCGAACAGGTGTGATAAGACAAACACCTGCATTATAGTACAGGTGTGATATGACAAACACCTGCATTATAGTACAGATGTGATATGACAAACACCTGCATTTTAGTACAGGTGTGATGAGGCAAACACCTGTATCATCAAACAGGTGTTATGACGTAAATACCAACACACACACACACACACACACACACACACACACACACACACACTGTCAACCATAATGTGTCATAATATATAAAAAAAATACAGAAAACTAACAAAAACAATTAACTCCTTCACACACCATAATCCTCTTTACCAAACATTCTACCTGGTTATTTACGGTAAATTAATTAAGCTCACCTGATGAATATATAACAAGCTTTACAAAGGTGAAACGACGACAAAAAATTTACATTCAGAAACAAACTTCTCTAAACCATATGCAAATGTTACTGACTAGTTTCTGTTATGTTTTCAATGTAGAATTGTTAATTGCACATCCGGCGGCGTTCATAGCTAACAAGGGGTCGTTTACAGTCTGATGAAAGCCAGCTGGGGAGTGGCCTAAGGGTTAGGGGTATATATATATAGCCGTCGAGCCTAGGGGTGAGGGGCTAGGTAGTCCTGGGACCTGGGGTGAGGGGCTAGGTAGTCCTGGGGCCTGGGGGTGAGGGGCGAGGTAGTCCTGGGACCTGGGGGTGAGGGTCTAGGTAGTCCTGGGACCTGGGGGTGAGGGTCTAGGTAGTCCTGGGACCTGGGGGTGAGGGGCGAGGTAGTCCTGGGACCTATAGGTAACACGGTAGCCCTAAATAATTATGTAGCCATTGGTAACCAGGTAGTCATAGGTAACCAGGTAGCCCCAGGAAACCAATTAACCCCAGAATTTGAAGGTAAATAAGTACGCCTCAGGTATCCAAGCAGCCACAGGTAGCCAGGCAGCCACAGGTAGCCAGGCAGCCACAGGTAGCCAGGTAGCCACAGGTAGCCAGGTAGCCACAGGTAGCCAGGCAGCCACAGGTAACCAGGCAGCCACAGGTAGCCAGGTAACCCATGAGCATATAAGAAGAGAGAGACACCCAGGACCCACAACTAACACACAAGTACTTACCATTATAGAGGTTCTCCTCCAGGGGAATGAGAAGCGGGATTACCACGTTGATCGCCATCCTTCCTCCTCCTTCTTCAGGTAGGTTCTGACGCTCACACACACACACACACGAGTCTTAAATGGCCCTCGTTTGTCTACAGTGTCTAGGGAAGGTAGGATCAAATTCTTGTACTTTTGTAGTTTTTTATACTTTTTTCTTTTTCTTGCTTATGTCACTTTATTGTTTGTTTACACTTTGTGGTTTGTTTACACTTTGTTTTTATTTACTGTCTTGTCTTTATTA
>CAUDMG010002620.1:57500-60000 GCA_958450375.1 Homarus gammarus | reverse complement strand
TTAGGTTAGGTTAGATAAGGTTAGATAAGGTTAGGTTAGGTTAGGTTAGGTTAGGTTAGGTAAGTTAAGGTTAAAGGTGTGTGTGTGTATACATTTTTCTAAGACGTCTTGGGAGTGTTTGGGTTGAGTCTTGTCTTGAGGAGGAAAGTTGTTGTGGAGTGTGTGCTGATACCCAGGCCAGGACAGACAGACAGACAGACAGACAGACAGACAGACAGACAGACAGACAGTTTAAGATCGTATTCTATCTTCTTTTCTCTTATTATTTCTTCCTCCCTTTTAGTCTCTTTTTCGTGCTTATTTAGTCTCTCTTTCTCTTTGTGTTTATTGTTCTTACTCTTTGATTCCGCTATACGATCTCTCTCTCTCTCTCTCTCTCTCTCTCTCTCTCTCTCTCTCTCTCTCTCTCTCTCTCTCTCTCTATCTCTCTCTCTCTCTCTCTCTCCACCAACCTTTCTATAACACCCCCACCCTCTCACATTTCTCCCCTTCTCTCTCTCCCCTTCTCTCTCTCCCCTTCTCTCTCTCACCCCTTCTCTCTCTCCCCTTCTCTCTCACCCCTTCTCTCTCTCACCCCTTCTCTCTCTCTCCCCTTCTCTCTCTCCCCTTCTCTCTCTCTCCCCTTCTCTCTCTCTCTCCCCAAGGCCGTACAGTACAGGGCCAGTCACCTCACGGAAGCTCTGGCTCGCTCCTGTAAGAAAATTCACTCGACTGAATGAAAATAAGACACGAGACTAGAATACTTAAGTACCCCTCCCCCCGTCCCTCACTACCACCACCACCACCAGGATTGTCTGACCCCATTTGACCCCCTTCCTTCCCCCTTGACCCCTCCCACCCATCTTGACCCCTTCCTCCTCCCCTCCACATCCCCCTCCCACTCATCTTGACCCCCACACACCCCTCTCCATCCCTCCCACTACCCCCTCCCACCCCTAAACTAGTGGACGGGTCAAATTGGCTCCCCTTCTTAATTGGTCGTAGAGTAACCATCGCCATTAGGAACGAAGCCAGTTAATAGGTCCTGGTTCTATTAAGCCTCAACCTAACCTAACCCATACTTCAACTAATGGTGTATAGATTCTAATGGGCTTGAGAGCTAATGGGGATTCCTATTGCCTTAGTTGGTATTAGCGGCCCATTACAACTAATTCACTGCCACTGTTTTCGGGCTAATTAGTCATTACGTCATTAATTGAGGGATAATTAGTTAGGTTAATTAGTATATTGTGCCTCTCCCTTCTCCCTGAACCTCTCCCTGAACTCTCCTTCCTTCTCCCTGAGCGTCTCCCTTCTCCCTTAGTCTCTTCATTCTCTCTCTCCCTTCCCTCAGAGTCTCACCCTTCGCCTCTCAGTTCTCCCTTTACTCTCTCCCTTCTTCCTCTCCCTAATTGGTCTTCCCTTTCCCTTCTCTTCTCTTTTATATGTTCTCCTCCTCGTCTCTTTCTCTCTCCCCTCATAAAAGTAATTCATCCCATTCAGTCGGTGTCTCTCTCTATCTCTCTTAACATTCTCTCTCTTCTTCCATCTTCTCCCTTCTTCTCATTGTCTTCTTTTCACATTTTTTCTCTTCATTCTTTCATTCTCTCTCTCTCTCTCTCTCTCTCTCTCTCTCTCTCTCTCTCTCTCTCTCTCTCTCTCTCTCTCTCTACATTATCTTATCTCCATCTTTGTTATTCTTTCGTTCTATGTCTCATTATCGTCTCTTTTTACCTTCGTCTTTCTTCACTTGTGTTTAAATTACACTAATGAGTAACTCCATGTTGTGTTTTGTTTTATTTCTTTATTTGTCTTCATTATTTTTCTCCTCCTTCTAATTATCATTTTATCGGTGTTTTAAATTAACTCCACTTTAGAGCGTCCTAACCTAACCTAACCTAACCCAAACCTAACCAGCTGTAACGTGACCCTTACCTAACCTAACCCAAACCTAACTAGCTGTAACGTGACCCTAACCTAACCTAACCTATAACCTAACTAGCTGTAACGTGACCCTAACCTAACCTAACCCAAACCTAACCAGCTGTAACGTGACCCTTACCTAACCTAACCCAAACCTAACTAGCTGTAACGTGACCCTAACCTAACCTAACCTATAACCTAACTAGCTGTAACGTGACCCTAACCTAACCTAACCTATAACCTAACTCGCTGTAACGTGACCCTTACCTAACCTAACCCAAACCTAACTAGCTGTAACGTGACCCTAACCTAACCTAACCTATAACCTAACTCGCTGTAACGTGACCCTTACCTAACCTAACCCAAACCTAACTAGCTGTAACGTGACCCTAACCAAACCTGACCTATAACCTAACCAGCTGTAACGTGACCCTAACCTAACCTAACCCAAACCTAACCAGCTGTAACGTGACCCTAACCAAACCTGACCTATAACCTAACCAGCTGTAACGTGACCCTAACCTAACCTGTGCTGGTACAGAAGTTAAGAATCGTGAAATTACAAACTGCATTACATAAAGCATTAAGGTATTAAGAG
>CAUDMG010002620.1:42500-52500 GCA_958450375.1 Homarus gammarus | reverse complement strand
TGAGGATGGTTACCTGGTGAGTCTCATGAGCTTGATTATATTACCACCTGTATAAGACTCCCTGATGATGTAAGTACAGATTTATATGAAATAATTTATATAATAGTTTAGAATGAAATCAAGATCCACATAGGTAAAACATCAAAATTAATTAACATACGAAAAAAGGGGTTAATTACATGTATATTTTTTCTAATTAACTGTATATTGTGTCAGGATCAATTATCAAGTGTTCTTTAATTTTATCTCTAATGAGTGACTATAAGAGATAATTGTTGTCATTACCCTATTAAAGAGACACAGTCAGTGAGTAACAGAGAGAACAAATTACCTGAAATTTGTGACTCCACGTATCGACATTTTTAAATCTATTTCTTCTGTTTCGGTTCATAAATTTTTTAAGTGAATTTTAATTAATCACAGGAAATAAAAGTTAAAGAATTTTTTACATAAATAATCAATATAAATAACAAAAATAACTTGGTGGCAGAAACTCACAATAATGGAAAAAGAATTATTATTTTATTGTAGTTTCAGTGTCTAAAATAGCATCCCCCTGCAGCTGTGTGTTCACGGGGGAGAAGTGAAGCCAATGTTGATGCTCACAAGCTTCCTCGTCAGGTGAAGGTGAAGCCATGAACCAGGTGGAAAACACGCCGCGCCATAGGGTATCAAACTCTAATGAAATTGAAGTGTGAATCAATCAAAGTGAGGTGTGGGGGGAAGGAGAGGGGGGAGAGAGAGGGGGGAGTGGGGAGGGGGAGAGGGAAGGGGGAGAGGGGAGGGGGGGAGGGGAGGGGGAGTGGTTTGTTTACAAGCTGGGTAGTCACGTCCCGCTTAATATTCCACAGCCACTCACACACACGCACACGCACACACACACACACACACACACACACACACACACACACTCTCACTCTCACTCACACACACAGGAGGATAATGGCAGATGGAACAGTGTGTGTGTGTGTGTGTGTGTGTGTGTGTGTAATAATAATAATAATAATAATTAACGGTTTATTGAAAGAGCTTGGCAGCCAGAAGGCTGAAAATATACAGTTACATATTTGGGGAGTGGGTTACGAATTACAAATAATATACAAGTAACATAAGTGACACAAATAAGACATATAACAACTTAGATGGGGAAAAGCTCAAACTACAGTTCAATTCAACATAGTGACAGTGTTACAGTATTACAAGTTATTGATAATTTTTACAATGGTTGGGACTGGGCTGTTCTTATAGCGATCAGTTCGTGCACGTATGGGCTGGATGCGGTTGTGGTGTCGAACAGCAATTCTCGGACAAGGGACCTCGGGTGGTAGTAGGAGCCGGTGTCGGGGATGGTGTAGAAGCTTCTTACCAAATTTGCAGATGAGGTCGTGGTGATGGTCAGTGAGAGTCGAAAGGGTCAGTGTGTTGAGCGCTTCTTGATATGTGGAGTAGGAGGAGGAGAGAATAATCTTGCATGCCCTCTTTTGCACTTTTTCTAGGTGTTTACGTTGTGTGGCATTTAGGGAGGAAGACCAGGTGGGGGAGGCATAGGTGAGCTTGGGAAGTATGAATGTTGTGTAAACACTGAGGAGCTCGTGTGCAGGAACTCCGAGGGACTTGAGTCGGCGGAGGAGGTGGAGACGGAAACTGGAGGATTTGACAACTTCATTGACGTGTGGTTTCCAATTTAGTTTGTTGTCTATGGTGACGCCGAGGAGCTTCGTGGAATCTACGACCTGGAGTGTGTTCGGACCTAGAGTAATGGAAGGAGGTGGGACAATGTCGGAGGAGAGGTTGATGTGCATAACCATGGTCTTGGTATGGTTGATGGTGACATGGTTGTTGGTAGCCCAGTTTTGGAGACTGTTCAATAAATCCTGAAGGGCGGTATAGTTGGGAGCAGAATTGTTGACGCTGATCCCAATGGTGGAGTCGTCGACATATTTCCAGCGAGCAGGGGTTTCTCTTAGGGCATCATTGATGAGCATAAGGAAGCAGAGTGGTCCCATCTTGGTGCCTTGGGGGACGCCACAGGTGAGTGACTGAAAGGTGGAGACAGCCCCTCGGAAGCGTACAGCTTGGCGTCGGTCACTGAGGAAGTCTGTAAGCCATGGTATGAGGCTTCTTCGAAGCCCGAGGTCAATAGCTTTGTTGATGATTATATTGTGGTCGACTAGGTCGAACGCTTTAGTGAAATCAATGAAGGCGACAGCTACAGACGTTTTTCGTTTCTCGAGATGGCGGTATATGTAATCGAGAAAGCTGACAAGACAGTGAGTGGTGGAGGAAGTTTTCATGTTGCCAAATTGCTGAGGGTCTACGACTCCTGCAATATCAGCATAAGCCCAGTCGAACACAAAACTTTCACAGATTAGGCTGGGTATTGGGGTGATTGCAATAGGTCGTAGCTGATTTAAGGATTGTGGGCTGGTTGACTTGGGCACTGGTGATACATAAGAGGTCTTCCAGTCAGCTGGGCATCTGGCTTGACTGAGAGAAGCATTGATGATGGAGCAGAGGGGTTTAGCAAGCTCCGGGGAGAACTCCTTGAAGAGTTTCATTGGTAAGTCAATGGGGGTGGTAGAGCGTTTTAATTTTAGTTTGTCCAGGCGTTTTGCTACGTCAAATTCTTCTACTAAGTCAGTGGGAAGGGAGGCTGGTAGGTAAGCAGGGAGAGTGGTTGTGTCAAGCCGTGGGAGCGTCTGGCATATAGTAGCGAAATGGTTATTTGTTTGCTCAGCTGCGTCAACACTAGTGAGATGGCTAAGGAAGGGGAGGGGGTGTGTCTTATTGTTTAGTCCACAGAGTTCTTTAAGCTTACCATACCATTGACTGATGTTGGTCTGTTTCAGGTGTTGTAATTTGGTTGGGTAGTGGGACTTCTTTGCAGTGCGTATTTCGCGGATGACTCGGTTGCGAAGGGACCTGTAGCGGATGTGGTCATTGAGATGAAAGGCTCTGTCTCTCTGTTGCATAAGTCTTTTGATCCGAGGTGTGATCCAGGGCAAGTCAGCTGGGTGAGATCTGACGGACTTCTCGGGGAAGAAGTGGTGGTGAGCTTGCGTGGTGGTGTTGGTATAATTTATCCATTTGGTTTCCACGTCATCCACGCTAAGTACTTCAGTCCAGGGATGGTGAACTATCCACTGCCCGAAGAGGCGCACTGCAGAGTCAGTAATCGGCCTGTAGGTCTTGATGTAGGGTCTCTGTACTTGAGTGGGAGTGGCAGCTGGGGACCAGAGCACTGATAAGTGTGTGCTACACCCGATAGGAGGCATTGGTTGAGGTGGTTGGTACTGGTCCGCTAAGTCAGTTAAGATAAGGTCCAGGGTATTTTGACCGTGTGTGGGGAAGGTCACAACTTGTGATAGTGATAGCTGGTCCTGGATATCAGTGGTGTCAATTTCATTTAAATCCCCACATAATATTAACTTGGCACATGGGTACCTAACTCTGAGGTGGTCTGAGGTGGTGATGAGATGATTGATAAGAGTGTCTCTGGTGGGTGATCGAGGCGGATGGTATGCCACACAGATTATAATGGAAGCAGTGTTGCGTGGGTGGGCTCTTAGCACGACACGTACCCATAATGCTTCCACATCTGCTGGGACTTGAACATCCAGGCGTGACGGGCGTAGGTCATCTTGACAGAAGAGGGCAACGCCCCCTCCGCGTCTTTGTGAACGAAGGTGATGAAAGAGTTGATATCCCTCAATATGACACGTTTCAGGCACAATTTGCCAGGCCTCACATATGGCAACGACGCTCGCGGCGGTTGACCTGACTGTAGTTGCCAGCTCGTCGAACTTGTTAGCTAGGGAAGTGACGTTGGATAGCAGTAAAGACGGGAGATCATACCATATCCGTGGAACTTCAGTGTGGTGGTATGGTCTGTCAGGGGTGGGTTTCTCCGGTTTCCTAGTGGAGGTTACGGTTCTAATGGGCTTATGTGCATGACGGCCTTGTCTACGGCTCCGCGCGTGGAATAGGTTTAGTGACTTGAGTAGCGCGATAACACTGCCATCAGGATAACCGTTCCCACGCTTTAGATGGTACAGAGTGCGTCGGGAGTAAGTGATTGGTGGCCATCTGTTGAAATCTGTTGTGGGCGGACGGAAGTGTTTGTCACTGGCGGCACTTTGAGGGACACTGACACTGGTAGACATCTGTTAGTGTTTGTCAGTCGTAAAGACCGTGGGTCTTTGTCCCTGGTGCTTGGGGCCGCCGACACAGTTTTCACGATATATGTAAACACCGCGGTGGTCCTTGTCACTGGCACTTTAAAGGGGACCGATAAAGTGCCCACTGTCTGACTTTTCCTTGGGGTGCACTATCGAGCACTGTATGGTAATCACTTATTGCACTGCTCCGTAATCAATCGTTCACTAATCACTAGAATGTTTGCTGAATCGATCCTGGTGTAGTAAGGCTGGTAGGGCGTTGGGGTATAGCAGGGGGAGTGGCAGGGCCAAACAGACTCGGCCTGGCTGCTAAAACCGGGAGCGCCTTCGGGGCACGTCCTGTCTCACTGAGGGTTGACAAGTGTGAGGTGTGTGTGTGTGTGTGTGTGTGTGTGTGCAAACTTTACTGTTGTTCAAAGAGACGAGAACAAAGGAGAACCAGGGAAACACTGTGTTTGAGTACTGTCTATAGATGAACAGGTACACACACACACACACACACACACACACACACACACACACACACACACACACACAGTTCTATCTCTCATAATAATCTTTAAATTCTTGGTGTATTATCACAATAACTAACCAAATTACTCACTTAAAGACCTTAGTTATTAAACCCCGACAATAGCATTATAACGACACAATTACATAGTATCAACAGTGTCTAAAAATCTCTTCTCTCTCCCAGGATGGATTTTATATGTTAATAGTGAGAGTGTAGTGAAGATGGTGAGATATTGTTACCCTGGAGACTGTTGTTGTTTATAAATTGTGTTGCCAAGTTCAGAATGTATTGTAGAAGTGTTTAGACATAGAGAGAATATATTAAAGATTTGTAATTTTGTATAATACCTAATTTCACGTGGAGGTAGATTGCACCATTTCTGACTTGCAACATTGTAAACACCCCAATTTACTCTGACTTACATTGCACAATTTCTGACTAACAAGGCGTTATAACTCTCCAGCTTACCTGTGAATGATGGGACACGTCATGCACAGGTAAGTCGGCCAAGGTGTGTATTTACGAGCGGGTAAATCTCTAAGTCATTCCCTTGAGACGCGGAGTTAAGACTCTCTCCTCCAAGTCAGCACTCAGAAATCATCCTTCCCCCTCCCCCGCCCTTCCCTACCTCTTCCCCCCCCTCCCCTTACCCCCATTACCCCCTTCCACCATCCCTCCCCCTTCCGGTCACCCCCTCCACGTCCCTCGTTCCCTGTTCCCCCCGATCACTTCCCCACTCTCCCTGTCCCACTTCCCTCCCTCCCCCTCCTTCCCCACCATCCCTCCCCCCTGTTCCCCTCACCCCCACCCCCCTTCAGACAGCTGGATTAACCATTATCTGCTGCCGAGTTTTAGATTTTCATCCAATAGAAGGTAACAGTCTTGTACGAGGGAGCGGCTACTCCAATCTGCGTTAAAGTTTAAGCATCTGTGGTAAGATTTCTGCTGTTACACTTTACCTTTTCTCGTGTGTGTGTGTGTGTGTGTGTGTGTGTGTGTGTGAGGGTGGGTGGCCAAGTGAGTAGCTCTGTGGCCAAAATCTGACTAAATCTGTGGCCTAGAGTCGAATCTGCGGTCGAACCTCTGTGGTCAAGGAAGATACAGTAAGTTACTTTATGAATACGTAATCATCTCCCCCCCCCCTTCCTCCTCAAGGTGTGTTCCTCCTGTAGGTAAGAGAGAGAGAGAGAGATTTCCCAAGACTTCCTTTATCAAGTTTCACCGCCGCTGGTCTTCTGAAGAAAATTCTATGCCAAGCTGCAAGCTGTACCAAGTTGTAGAAAGAAACATCAGAAAGTCCAGCTTATGTACAGTGGCTCCCTCCCCCCCCCCCCAAAAAAAAAGTATCTGAACGATTTTGTGTTTAAAAAAAAAAGTATTACACAACTGACGAAGGATTCTGACAACCCTACCGATACAACAGGAGTAGTAGTGTTCATTATGGAATTGATCGTTTCCTACAGTACCTCCCTCCCGCGAAAGAGACAGTTCTTCTGAGTGACTTGTAAACATATCGTGGGTAGTTATATGTGGTCTCGTTACTGCCTGGAGTTTATTGCTAGTGGTAGTGATGTTAAGTTTTGACTGAGGAGGAGACGGAAGTTTACTGAGTAGGGGTGAAGAGAGGATGGGAGGGTTGGGGAGTGAGATGTGGAAGGGGGAAGAAAGAGGGGAAAAGGGTGGATGGGAAAGGAGATGTGGAAAGGAGAGGGGAGGAGGAAAGGAGGGAGGGGGGAAATGGGTGGCGGGGTGGATAGGGAGAGTGAAGGGTGGAGAAGGAGGTGGAAAGGGAAACTAAGAGAGAAAAGACGGTGATGGAAAGGGAAAGAGAAGGGACAAAGAAGGGGAATAATATAGCCTCACAAAAAAACCCAGCAACAACTCAAGCGCCACAACAAAAAGGACAGATTTACACTACATCACGTCATACAGTTAATGTTTCTATTATCAACAGGCTACAACACTTTTATTATATACATTTTGTTTATATATTTGTTTCGTGTTTTTCTCAAATATAAATAATAATTGTCATGGTAACGGGTGTAGTGATGGGAATCTCTCGTGTGTGTGTGTGGGGGGGGGGGGTGTTTATTCGGTTTTCGTGGTTTAGGGTTTTATTGTTATTATTATTATTTTTATTATTATTATTATTATTATTTTTATTATTATTATTATTATTATTATTATTATTATTATTATTATTTTTATTATTGTTATTATTATTATTTTTATTATTATTATTATTATTATTTTTATTATTATTATTATTATTATTATTATTATTATTATTATTATTATTATTATTATTATTATTATTATTATTATTATTATTATTATTGTTGTTGTTGTTGTTGTTGTTGTTATCGTTGTTGTTGTTGGTAATTGCCAAGAACTACGTCATCCAAACAAACAGCCAGTCATCAAAGTAATCAACCAATCAGAAAAGAGCTCTATCATACAAAATAAACATTCATTTATATTTCCTGTTTCCTCATTGGCTTCCTGACAAGTTGTTCCTTTGTTCAATAATATCAAAGACTTGTACTGATAAGAGACAAAGGTAGAACGTAATAAAACTGTTGTTGTAAAGGTCAAATGGCTGTAGATACCTTCAACACAGAGCATAATGTAAATGGTGGTTTTGGTGAGTTCAACAGGCTCCCAGTGCTATTAGGCCACAGTTCAACAGGCTCCCAGTGCTATTAGGCCACAGTTCAACAGGCCCCTAGTGCTATTAGGCTCCAGTGCTATTAGGCTCCAGTGCTATTAGGCTCCAGTGCTATTAGGCCACAGTTCAACAGGCTCCCAGTGCTATTAGGCCACAGTTCAACAGGCTCCCAGTGCTATTAGGCCACAGTTCAACAGGCCCCTAGTGCTATTAGGCTCCAGTGCTATTAGGCTCCCAGTGCTATTAGGCTCCAGTGCTATTAGGCTCCAGTGCTATTAGGCTCCAGTGCTATTAGGCCACAGTGCTATTAGGCCACAGTGCTATTAGGCTCCAGTGCTATTAGGCTCCAGTGCTATTAGGCTACAGTGCTATTAGGCTCCAGTGCTATTAGGCCACAGTGCTATTAGGTCACAGTGGTGTTAGGACCATTTATATTAAGCTCTAGTGCTATTAGACCCTGGTGTTATTAGGTCACAGTGCTATTAGGAGACATTACTATTAGAATCCAGTACTATTAGGACATGGTGCTATTAGACCCCAGTGCTAATAGGCCTCCAGTGCTAATAGGCTTTAGTCATAATAGGGCCCACTACTCAATAGCCCTCAGTACTAATAGGCACTTAGTCTTAATACTACAAGTTATTAATAGTCCCCAGTCAGTACTAATAGGCCCCAGTCAGTACTAATAGGCCCCAGTCAGTACTAATAGGCCCTAGTAGCAATTGGCCTCATCAGAAGACTCATAAAAATACAACATTAAATATTATCAGACAACACAGTATTACAAAACAATACCATACAACACTATCATACAACACTACCACACAACCCCTACCACACAACCCCTACCATACAACCCTTACCACAACCCCCCTTACCACACACCCCTACCACACAACCCTCCTACCACACAACCCTTACCACAACCCCCCCTACCACACACCCCTACCACACAGCCCCTACCACACAACCCCTACCACACACCCCTACCACACCCCCCCCCCACCTCAATCATCCAACACCTAACCACACCACTACTACAAAAACAGACCTTATACATGAACTACATAAAGACCAAAACTACACGTTCTTCCTTCTACAGTTTTCCGGGGGATTTGGTCAAAGATGTGTAATTCTGAGAGCGACTACGATCAAAACTTTTAAAACTTTGACCTTTTTCACCACCCCAAAGTTGTGGCCCAGAGACATTTGGTGTTATAAAACGAAAAGTCTCCAGTATCTGTCTGTCTGTATGTCTGTCTGTGTCTGTTTTTCTGTCTGTCTGTCTGTCTGTGTCTGTTTTTCTGTCTGTCTGTCTGTCTGTGTCTGTTTTTCTGTCTGTCTGTTTTTGTCTGTTTGTATGTTTGTCTCTCTCTCTCTCTCTCTCTCTCTCTCTCCTTGGGTTGACTTTTATCGCCTGAAGGAAGACAAAAAATGACAGAAGGAATGAATGAAGGAAGGAAGGATGGAAGGAACCGTGTTTAATAGTCCGTCTGTATGTTAATCTTATGCCCTGGAGTCTACACGAGGAAGCATTAGGGTTGAGATGTCTATAGTGACCAAAATAAATGAGATCGAGTTAGGTTAGGTTAGGTTAGGTTAGGTTAGGTTAGGTTAGGTTAGGTTAGGTTAAACACCCGAGTTTTTTCACCTGATGATTAAATACCCTAATCCTAATCTAACCTGACCTAACCTAACCTGACTTAATGTTAATCTAACCGAGGGAAGAAGAAGAAGAAGAAAAAGAAGAAGAAGAAGAAGAAAAAGAACAGCAGCAACAACAACAACAAAGAAAGAAGCTAAACCACACGAAAAAACATAAAAAAAGTATAAGATAAAAGCCTTAAAAACATAAACAAATTAACACCTCTCCCAGAAAAACAAACTAACTAACAGCGATATAATATAAAGTGGTTGTGGGATCTGGGGAAGATAATATAGGAAAGGTATAACATTAATTGGCTGTCATACTAATACACTCTCCCCCTTTCCCCATTCCCCTTCCCCCTTCCCCCTTCCCCTTTCCTCATCCTCTTCACCCTTTCCCTCTTCCACCTCCTCTTCCCCTCTCCCCCTCCACCCCCAACCCCCCCTCCATGTCGACGGTATTTTGACATTTTTTTTATAAATTTGGGACAATCTGGTGAGGGGGGGGTGGGGGGGGGGGTGGGGGTGGGGGGAATATTACCGTCATAATGTAAAAATTGTGTTAACGAAGTGGATTTGATAATGATATTCACACGAGGAGGGGTGAGGAGGGGTGGGGAGGGGTAAGGTGGGGTGAGGGGAGGGGTAAGGTGGGGTGAGGGGAGGTGGGGAGGGGTAAGGTGGGGTGAGGGGAGGCGAGGAGGGATGAGTGGGGGGCAGGAGGGGGCAAATATTAGCAAGTTTATTATTATGAGCTAGTATCGGCAGGTATGGGTTTGGACAGGTGAGGTTTAGCACAGGTAATGACTAATTAACTGAAGTGGTTGGGGTAGTATTTTGTTAAAGGAGGGGGGGGTTATTAGGTTATACAAACATGAATACAGACACTAGCTATGGCATACACTCATACATGAACATACATACATACATACATACAAACATACGAGGGTTTACACAGATACACACCGTTGTATGCATACATATCAGCAAGGG
>CAUDMG010002620.1:0-40000 GCA_958450375.1 Homarus gammarus | reverse complement strand
CCTTTGTCTACCCTTTTTTTAGTCCGATTGTCTTTGTTTTTTTTTTTGTTGTTACCCGTTGGGATCTGGGTAGACGTATAACTATATTCTAAATCCCCAACTCGTAACAGTATAGATATAATGACAAGAGTTGATGTTTATGTTTGTATGAGTGTGAATTTGTGTCCTTATGTGTATCTTGTGTGTAATGATTAATGTAGGTGTGAGAAGAGGGTGTGTGTGTGGGGGGGAGGGTGTAGGGTGTGTGGGGGTGGAGGGTGTAGGGTGTGTGTGTGGGGGAGGGTGTAGGGTGTGTGGGGGGGGGTGTAGGGGTGTGTGGGGGAGGGTGTAGGGGTGTGTGGGGGGGAGGGTGTAGGGGTGTGTGTGGGGGAGGGTGTAGGGTGTGTGGGGGAGGGTGTAGGGTGTGTGGGGGGGGCGGGTGTAGGGTGTGTGGGGGGGAGGGTGTAGGGTGTGTGGGGGGAGGGTGTAGGGTGTGTGGGGGGAGGGTGTAGGGTGTGTGGGGGTGGAGGGTGTAGGGTGTGTGTGGGGAGGGTGTAGGGTGTGTGGGGGGGAGGGTGTAGGGTGTGTGGGGGGAGGGTGTAGGGTGTGTGGGGGGGGAGGGTGTAGGGTGTGTGGGGGGGAGGGTGTCGGGTGTGTGGGGGGGGAGGGTGAAGGGTGTGTGGGGGGGAGGGTGTAGGGTGTGTGTGTGGGGGGGAGGGTGTAGGGTGTGTGGGGGGGGGGTGTAGGGTGTGTGTGGGGGGAGGGTGTAGGGTGTGTGGGGGAGGGTGTAGGGTGTGTGGGGGGGGAGGGTGTAGGGTGTGTGGGGGGAGGGTGTAGGGTGTGTGGGGGGGGGTGTAGGGTGTGTGGGGGGAGGGGTGTAGGGTGTGTGGGGGGGAGGGTGTAGGGTGTGTGGGGGGGAGGGTGTAGGGTGTGTGGGGGGAGGGTGTAGGGTGTGTGGGGGGGAGGGTGTAGGGTGTGTGGGGGGGGAGGGTGAAGGGTGTGTGGGGGGGAGGGTGTAGGGTGTACGGGGGGGAGGGTGTAGGGTGTGTGGGGGGGGGTGTGGGTGTGTGGGGGGAGGGTGTAGGGTGTGTGGGGGGAGGGTGTAGGGTGTGTGGGGGGGAGGGTGTAGGGTGTGTGGGGGGAGGGTGTAGGGTGTGTGGGGGGGAGGGTGTAGGGTGTGTGGGGGGAGGGTGTAGGGGTGTGGGGGGGGAGGGGGGGGTAGGGGGGGGGGGGGGAGGGTGTAGGGTGTGTGGGGGGGGGGTGGTAGGGTGTGTGGGGGGGAGGGTGTAGGGTGTGTGGGGGGGGGGTGGGGGTGGTGGGGGGGGGTGGGGTGGGGGGGGGGGTGTGGGGTGTGGGGGGGGGGGTGTAGGGTGTGTGGGGGGGAGGGTGTAGGGTGTGTGGGGGGAGGGTGGGGTGGGGGGGAGGGTGGGTGGTGGGGGGGGAGGGTGTAGGGTGTGTGGGGGGGGAGGGTGTGGGGGTGTGGGGGGGAGGGTGTAGGGTGTGGGGGGGGGAGGGTGTAGGGTGTGTGGGGGGGGGTGTAGGGGTGGGGGGGGGGGAGGGTGTAGGGTGTGTGGGGGGGGGGGTGTAGGGTGTGGGGGGGGGGTGTAGGGTGTGTGGGGGGGAGGGTGTAGGGGGTGGGGGGGGGAGGGTGTAGGGTGTGTGGGGGGGGGGTGTGGGGTGGTGTGGGGGGGGAGGGTGAGGGTGTGGGGGGGGGAGGGTGAGGGTGTGGGGGGGGAGGGGGTGTAGGGTGTGTGGGGGGGAGGGTGTAGGGTGTGTGGGGGGGGGGGGTGGGTAAGTGTTGTGGGGGGGTAGGGGTGTGGGAGGGGGGGGGGGGGGTGGGGGGAGGGTGTAGGGGTGTGTGGGGGGGAGGGTGTAGGGGTGTGTGTGGGGGGGGGTGGGGGTGGGGGAGGGGGAGGGGTGTGTGGCGGGGCGGGTGTAGGGTGTGTGGGTGGGGGGAGGTGTAGGGTGGTGTGGGGGGGGGGTGGGGTGTGTGGGGGGGGTGTACGGGTGGTGTGGGGGGGGGGTGTAGGGTGGGGGGGGGGAGGGTGGGGGGGGGTGTGGGGAGGGTGTAGGGTGTGTGGGGAGGGGGGGAGGTGGGGTGTGACGTGGGGAGGGTGTAGGGTGGGTGGGGAGGGTGTAGGGTGTGGGTGGGGGGGAGGGTGTAGGGTGTGTGTGGGGGGAGGGTGTAGGGTGTGGGGGTGGATGGTGTGGGTGTGTGGGGGGAGGGTGTGGTGCTGTGTACTGTGTGTGGGGAGGGTGTGGGATGCTGTGTACTGTGTGTGGGGAGGGTGTGGGATGCTGTGTACTGTGTGGGGGAGGGTGTGGGATGCTGTGTACTGTGTGTGGGGAGGGTGTGGGATGCTGTGTACTGTGTGGGGGAGGATGTGGGATGCTGTGTACTGTGTGGGGAGGGTGTGGGATGGTGTGTACTGTGTGGGGGAAGTGTGGGAAGTTGTGTACTGTGTGGGGGAGAGTTTGGGATGCTGTGTCCTGTGTGAGGGGAGGGTGTGGGATGCTGTGTACTGTGTGTGTGGGGAGGGTGTGGGATGCTGTGTACTGTGTGTGTGGGGGAGGGTGTGGGATGCTGTGTACTGTGTGGGGGAGGGTGTGGGATGCTGTGTACTGTGTGTGGGGGAGGGTGTGGGATGCTGTGTACTGTGTGTGGGGAGGGTGTGGGATGCTGTGTACTGTGTGGGGGAGGGCGTTGGATGCTGTGTATTGTGGAGGGGAGGGTGTGGGATGCTGTGTACTGTGTGGGGGAGGGTGTGGGATGTTTTGTATTGTGTGGAGAAGGGAGTGGGATGCTGTGTACTGTGTGGGGGGTGTATGGGATGTTGTGTACGGTGTGTGGGGAGGGCGTGGGATGCTGTGTACAGAGTGTGGGGTAGGGTGTGGGATGCTGTGTAATGTGTGGGGTGGTGTGGGATGCTGTGTACTGTGTGGGGGGTGTGTGGGAAGCTGTGTACTGTGTAGGGGGATGATGTGGGATGCTGTGTACTGTGTGTGGGGGAGGGTGTGCAATGCTGTGTACTGTGTGGAGGAGGGTGTGGGATGCTGTGTGCTTTGTGGGGGGAGGGTGTGGTATGCTGAGTACTGTGTGGAGGGGAGGGTGTGATCCTGTGTACTGTGTGGGGGAGGGTGTGGGATGCTGTGTACTGTGTGGGGGTGTGGGATGCTGTATACTGTATGGAGAAGGGTGTGGGATGCTGTGTACTGTGTGGGGGTGTGTGGGATGCTGTGTACTGTGTGAGGAGGAGGGTGTGCGATGCTGTGTACTGTGTGTGGGGAGCGTGTGAGATCCTGTGTAATGTGTGGGGGAGGGTGTGGGATGCTGTGTACTGTGTGTGGAGGAGGGTGTGGGATGCTGTGTACTGTGTGTGGGGAGGGTCTGGGATTCTGTGTATTGTGTGTGGGGGAGGGTGTGGGATGCTGTGTACTGTGTCGGGGAGGGTGTGGGATGCTGTGTACTGTGTGTGTGAGGGGGGGATGCTATGTACTGTGTGGGGGAGGGTGTGGGATGCTGTGTAATGTGTGTGGGGGGAAGGTGTGGGATGCTGTGTATAGTGTGGGGGGAGGGTGTGGGATGCTGTGTACTGTGTGGAGGAGGGTGTGGGATGCTGTGTACTGTGTGTGGAGGAGGGTGTGGGATGCTGTGTACTGTGTTTGGGGTGGGTGTGGGATGCTGTGTACTGTGTATGGGGGAGGGTGTGGGATGCTGTGTACTGTGTGTGGGAGGGTGTGGGATGCTGTGTACTGTGTGTGGGAGGATGTGGGATGCTATGTACAGTGTGGGGAAGGGTGTGGGATACTGTGTACTGTGTGTGGGAGAGGGTGTGGGATGCTGTGTACTGTGTGGGAGAGGGTGTGGGATGCTGTGTACTGTGTGGGGAGGGTGTGGGATGCTGTGTACTGTGTGGGGGAGGGTGTGGATGCTGTGTACTGTGTGTGGGATGCTGTGTACTGTGTGGGGAGGGTGTGGGATGCTGTGTACTGTGTGGGAGGAGGGTGTGGGATGCTGTGTACTGTGTGTGGGGAGGGTGGGATGCTGTGTACTGTGTGTGGGGAGGGTGTGGATGCTGTGTACTGTGTGGGGGAGGGTGTGGGATGCTGTGTACTGTGTGTGGAGGAGGGTGTGGGATGCTGTGTACTGTGTGTGGGGAGGGTGTGGGATGCTGTGTACTGTGTGGGGGAGGGTGTGGGATGCTGTGTACTGTGTGGGGGAGGGTGTGGGATGCTGTGTACTGTGTGGGGGAGGGTGTGGGATGCTGTGTACTGTGTGTGGGGAGGATGTGGGATGCTGTGTACTGTGTGGAGGAGGGTGTGGGATGCTGTGTACTGTGTGTGGGGAGGGTGTGGGATACTGTGTACTGTGTGGGGGAGGGTGTGGGAGGCTGGGTACTTTGTGGGAGAAGTATTTGGGATGCTGTGTACTGTGTGGAGGAGGGTGTGGATACTGGTACTGTGTGGGGGAGGGTGTGGGATGCTGTGTACTCTGTGGGGGAGGGATGGGATGATGTGTACTGTGTGTGGGGAGGATGTGGGATGCTGTGTACTGTGTGAGGGGAGGGTGTGGGATGCTGTGCTCTGTGTGTGGGGAGGGTGTGAGATGCTGTGTACTGTGTTTGGGGGAGGGTGTGGGATGCTGTGTACTGCGTGTGGAGGAGGGTGTGGGATTCTGTGTACTGTGTGTGGGTAGGGTGTGAGATGCTGTGTACTGTGTGGGAGGAGGGTGTGGGATGCTGTGTACTGTGTGTGGAGGAGGTGTGTGGGATGCTGTCTACTGTGTGTGGGGAGGGTGTGGGATTCTGTGTACTGTGTGTGGGGAGGGTGTGGGATGCTGTGTACTGTGTGGGGGGAGGGTGTGGGATGCTGTGTACTGTGTGTGGGGGAGGGTGTGGGATGCTGTGTACTGTGTGTGGGGAGGGTGTGGGATGCTGTGTGCTGTGTGGGGGGAGGGTGTGGGATGCTGTGTACTGTGTGGAGGATGGTGTGGGATGCTGTGTACTGTGTGTGGGGAGGGTGTGGGATGCTGTGTACTGTGTGGGGGGAGGGTGTGGGAGGCTGGGTATTTGTGGGAGGAGGATTTGGGATGCTGTGTACTGTGTGGGGGAGGGTGCATGGTGCTGTGTACTGTGTGTGGAGAGGGTGTGGGATGCTGTGTAGTGTGTGTGGGGAGGGTGTGGTATGCTGTGTACTGTGAGTGGGAGGGTGTGGGATGCTGTGTGCTGTGTGGGGGGAGGGTGTGGGAGGAGGATTTGGGATACTGTGTACTGTGTGGGGGAGGTGTGCATGGTGCTGTGTACTGTGTGTGGGGAGGGTGTGGGATGCTGTGTGCTGTGTGTGGGAGGGTGTGGTATGCTGTGTAATGTGTGGGGGAGGGTGTGGGATGTTGTGTACTGTGTGTGGGGAGGGTGTGGTATGCTGTGTACTGTGTGGGGGGAGGGTGTGGGATGCTGTGTACTGTGTGGGGGGAGGGTGTGGGATGCTATGTACTGTGTGTATGGAGGGTGTAGGATGCTGTGGACTGTGAGGAGGGAGGGTGTGAGATGCTGTGTACTGTAGGGGAGAGTGTGGGATGCTGTGTACTGTGTGTGTGGGGGGGATGGTGTGGGATGCTGTGTACTGTGTGTGTGTGGGAGGGTGTGGGATGCTGTGCACTGTGTCGGGGAGGGTGTGGGATGCTGTGTACTGTGTGTGGGGGGGGGATGCTATGTACTGTGTGGGGGAGGGTGTGGGATGCTGTGTAATGTGTGTGGGGGGAAGATGTGGGATGCTGTGTATAGTGTGGGGGGAGGGTGTGGGATGCTGTGTACTGTGTGGAGGAGGGTGTGGGATGCTGTGTACTGTGTGTGGAGGAGGGTGTGGGATGCTGTGTACTGTGTTTGGGGTGGGTGTGGGATGCTGTGTAGATGTGTGAGAGGATGGTGTGTGATGTCTGTTTACTGTGTGTGGAGGTTGTGGATATCTGTGTACTGTTGTCGGGAGGGTAGTCAGACTTGAGACTGCGGTGTACGGTGGAGCAGGATGAGGGGAGGAGCTGTACTGCTGTGTAACTGTTTGTGGGTTGTAGGATGCTGTCGAACTGTGAGAGGAGGGTGTGTTGCTTGTACTGTGTGGGAGTGAGTGTGGGATGCTGTGTACTGTGTGGGGGAGGGTGTGGGATGCTGTGTACTGTGTGTGGGATGTGGACTGTCGTGGGAGGATGTGGATGCTGTGTACGTGTGGGAGGGTGTGGGATGCTGTGTACTGTGTGGGGGAGGGTGTGGGATGCTGTGTACTGTGTGTGAAGAGGGTGTGGGATTCTGTGTACTGTGTGTGGGAGAGGGTGTGGGATGCTGTGTACTTTGTGGGGAGAGGGTGCGGGATGTTGTGTACTGTGTGAGGCGAGGTTGTGGGAAGCTGTGTACACTGTTGGGGAGGGTGTGTGATGCTGTGTACTGTGTGTGGGATAGTGTGTACTGTGTGTGGGGAGGGTGTGGGATGCTGTGTAGTGTGTGGGGGAGGGTGTGGGATGCTGTGTACTGTGTGTGGGGAGGGTGTGGGATGCTGTGTGCTGTGGGGAGGGTGCGGGATGCTGTGTACTGTGTGGAGGAGGGTGTGGGATGCTGTGTACTGTGTGTGGGGAGGGTGTGGGATGCTGTGTAATGTGTGGGGGAGGGTGTGGGAGGCTGGGTACTTTGTGGGAGAAGTATTGGGATGCTGTGTACTGTGTGGGGGAGGGTGTGGGATGCTGTGTACTGTGTGTGGGGAGGGTGTGGGATGCTGTGTACTGTGTGTGGGGAGGGTGTGGGATGCTGTGTACTGTGTGTGGGGGAGGGTGTGGGATGCTGTGTACTGTGTGTGGGGAGGTGGATGCTGTGTACTGTGTGGGGGAGGGTGTGGATGCTGTGTACTGTGTGTGGGAGGGTGCGGATGCTGTGTACTGTGTGTGGGGAGGGTGTGGGATGCTGTGTACTGTGTGTGGGGAGGGTGTGGGATGCTGTGTACTGTGTGTGGGGAGGGTGTGGGATGCTGTGTACTGTGTGTGGGGAGGGTGTGGGATGCTGTGTACTGTGTGTGGGGAGGGTGTGGGATGCTGTGTGCTGTGTGGGGGAGGGTGTGGGATGCTGTGTACTGTGTGGAGGAGGGTGTGGGATGCTGTGTACTGTGTGTGGGGAGGGTGTGGGATGCTGTGTACTGTGTGGGGGGAGGGTGTGGGATGCTGTGTACTGTGTGTGGGGAGGTGTGGGATGCTGTGTACTGTGTGGGGGAGGGTGTGGGATGCTGTGTACTGTGTGTGGGGAGGGTGTGGGATGCTGTGTACTGTGTGTGGGAGGGTGTGGGATGCTGTGTACTGTGTGTGGGGAGGGTGTGGGATGCTGTGTACTGTGTGGGGGAGGGTGTGGATGCTGTGTACTGTGTGTGGGAGGGTGTGGGATGCTGTGTACTGTGTGTGGGAGGGTGTGGGATGCTGTGTACTGTGTGTGGGGAGGGTGTGGGATGCTGTGTACTGTGTGTGGGGAGGGTGTGGGATGCTGTGTACTGTGTGGGGGAGGGTGTGGGATGCTGTGTACTGTGTGTGGGAGGGTGTGGGATGCTGTGTACTGTGTGTGGGGAGGGTGTGGGATGCTGTGTACTGTGTGTGGGGAGGGTGTGGGATGCTGTGTACTGTGTGGGGGAGGGTGTGGGATGCTGTGTACTGTGTGTGGGGAGGGTGTGGGATGCTGTGTACTGTGTGGGGGGTGTTGGATGCTGTGTACTGTGTGTGGGGAGGGTGTGGGATGCTGTGTACTGTGTGGGGGAGGGTGTGGGATGCTGTGTACTGTGTGGAGGAGGGTGTGGGATGCTGTGTACTGTGTGTGGGGAGGGTGTGGGATGCTGTGTACTGTGTGTGGGGTGGGTGTGGGATGCTGTGTACTGTGTGTGGGGAGGGTGTGGGATGCTGTGTACTGTGTGGGGGAGGGTGTGGGATGCTGTGTACTGTGTGTGGGAGGGTGTGGGATGCTGTGTACTGTGTGGGGGAGGGTGTGGGATGCTGTGTACTGTGTGTGGGAGGGTGTGGGATGCTGTGTACTGTGTGGGGAGGTGTGGGATGCTGTGTACTGTGTGGGGGAGGGTGTGGGATGCTGTGTACTGTGTGGGGGAGGGTGTGGGATGCTGTGTACTGTGTGGGGGAGGGTGTGGGATGCTGTGTACTGTGTGTGGGAGGGTGTGGGATGCTGTGTACTGTGTGTGGGGAGGGTGTGGGATGCTGTGTACTGTGTGGGGGAGGGTGTGGGATGCTGTGTACTGTGTGTGGGGAGGGTGTGGGATGCTGTGTACTGTGTGGGGGGAGGGTGTGGGATGCTGTGTACTGTGTGTGGGGAGGGTGTGGGATGCTGTGTACTGTGTGGGGGAGGGTGTGGGATGCTGTGTACTGTGTGGGGGAGGGTGTGGGATGCTGTGTACTGTGTGGGGGAGGGTGTGGGATGCTGTGTACTGTGTGTGGGGAGGTGTGGGATGCTGTGTACTGTGTGGGAGGGTGTGGGATGCTGTGTACTGTGTGTGGGGAGGGTGTGGGATGCTGTGTACTGTGTGGGGGAGGGTGTGGGATGCTGTGTACTGTGTGGGAGAAGTGTGGGATGCTGTGTACTGTGTGGGAAGGGTGTGGGATGCTGTGTACTGTGTGTGGGGAGGGTGTGGGATGCTGTGTACTGTGTGGGGGAGGGGTGGGATGCTGTGTACTGTGTGTGGGGAGGGTGTGGGATGCTGTGTACTGTGTGGGGGAGGGTGTGGGATGCTGTGTACTGTGTGTGGGGAGGGTGTGGGATGCTGTGTACTGTGTGTGGGGAGGGTGTGGGATGCTGTGTACTGTGTGGGGGAGGGTGTGGGATGCTGTGTACTGTGTGGGGGGAGGGTGTGGGATGCTGTGTACTGTGTGTGGGAGGGTGGGATGCTGTGTACTGTGTGTGGGGAGGGTGTGGGATGCTGTGTACTGTGTGGGGGGAGGGTGTGGGATGCTGTGTACTGTGTGGAGGAGGGTGTGGGATGCTGTGTACTGTGTGTGGGGAGGGTGTGGGATGCTGTGTACTGTGTGTGGGGAGGGTGTGGGATGCTGTGTACTATGTGTGGAGGAGGGTGTGGGATGCTGTGTTCTGTGTGTGGGGAGGGTGTGGGATGCTGTTGCTGTGTGGGGGAGGGTGTGGTATGCTGTGTAATGTGTGGGGGAGGGTGTGGGATGTTGTGTACTGTGTGTGGGGAGGGTGTGGTATGCTGTGTACTGTGTGGGGGAGGGTGTGGGATGCTGTGTACTGTGTGGGGGAGGGTGTGGGATGCTGTGTACTGTGTGTATGGATGATGTAGGATGCTGTGTACTGTGAGGAGGGAGGGTGTGGGATGCTGTGTACTGTAGGGGAGAGTGTGGGATGCTGTGCACTGTGTGTGTGGGGGATGGTGTGGGATGCTGTGTACTGTGTGTGGAGGAGGGTGTGCAATGGTGTGTACTGTGTGGAGGAGGGTGTGGGATGCTGTGTACTTTGTGGGGGAGGGTGTGGTATGCTGTGTACTGTGTGTGGGGAGGGTGTGGATGCTGTGTACTGTGTTGGGGAGGGTGTGGGATGCTGTGTACTGTGTGGGGAGGTGTGGATGCTGTGTTCTGTGTGGAGGAGGGTGTGCGATGCTGTGTACTGTGTGTGGAGAGCGTGTGGGATGCTGTGTACTGTGTGGGGGAGGGTGTGGGATGCTGTGTACTGTGTGTGGAGGAGGGTGTGGGATGCTGTGTACTGTGTGTGGGGAGGGTCTGGGATTCTGTGTACTGTGTGTGGGGGAGGGTGTGGGATGCTGTGTACTGTGTGGGGGAGGGTGTGGGATGCTGTGTACTGTGTGTGTGAGGGGGGGATGCTATGTACTGTGTGGGGGAGGGTGTGGGATGCTGTGTACTGTGTGTGGGGGGAGGGTGTGGGATGCTGTGTATGTGTGGGGGGAGGGTGTGGGATGCTGTGTACTGTGTGGAGGAGGGTGTGGGATGCTGTGTACTGTGTGTGGAGGAGGGTGTGGGATGCTGTGTACTGTGTGTGGGGAGGGTGTGGGATGCTGTGTACTGTGTGTGGGGGAGGGTGTGGGATGCTGTGTACTGTGTGGGGGAGGGTGTGGGATGCTGTGTACTGTGTGTGGGAGGATGTGGGATGCTGTGTACTGTGTGGGGGAGGGTGTGGATGCTGTGTACTGTGTGGAGGAGGGTGTGGGATGCTGTGTACTGTGTGGGGGAGGGTGTGGGATGCTGTGTACTGTGTGGGGGAGGGTGTGGGATGCTGTGTACTGTGTGGGGGAGGGTGTGGGATGCTGTGTACTGTGTGGGGGAGGGTGTGGGATGCTGTGTACTGTGTGTGGAGGAGGTGTGGGATGCTGTGTACTGTGTGTGGGGAGGGTGTGCGATGCTGTGTACTGTGTGGGGGAGGGTGTGGGATGCTGTGTACTGTGTGTGGGGAGGGTGTGGGATGCTGTGTACTGTGTGGGGGGAGGGTGTGGGATGCTGTGTACTGTGTGGGGAGGGTGTTGGATGCTGTGTACTGTGTGGGGAGGGTGTGGGATGCTGTGTACTGTGTGGGGGGAGGGTGTGGGATGCTGTGTACTGTGTGTGGGGAGGGTGTGGGATGCTGTGTACTGTGTGGGTGGAGGGTGTGGGATGCTGGGTACTGGGTGTGGGGAAGGGTGTGGGATGCCGTGTACTGTGTGGGGGGAGGGTGTGGGAGGCTGGGTACTTTGTGGGAGAAGTATTTGGGATGCTGTGTACTGTGTGTGGGGAGGATGTGGGATGCTGTGTACTGTGTGAGGGGAGGGTGTGGGATGCTGTGCTCTGTGTGTGGGGAGGGTGTGGGATGCTGTGTACTGTGTGTGGGGGAGGGTGTGGGATGCTGTGTACTGTGTGTGGGGAGGGTGTGGGATGCTGTGTACTGTGTGTGGGGAGGGTGTGGGATGCTGTGTACTGTGTGGGAGGAGGGTGTGGGATGCTGTGTACTGTGTGTGGAGGAGGGTGTGGGATGCTGTGTACTGTGTGTGGGGAGGGTGTGGGATGCTGTGTACTGTGTGTTGGGAGGGTGTGGGATGCTGTGTACTGTGTGGGGGAGGGTGTGGGATGCTGTGTACTGTGTGTGGGGAGGGTGTGGGATGCTGTGTACTGTGTGTGGGGAGGGTGTGGGATGCTGTGTGCTGTGTGGGGGGAGGGTGTGGGATGCTGTGTACTGTGTGGAGGAGGGTGTGGGATGCTGTGTACTGTGTGTGGGGAGGGTGTGGGATGCTGTGTACTGTGTGGGGGGAGGGTGTGGGAGGAGGATTTGGGATACTGTGTACTGTGTGGGGGAGGGTGCATGGTGCTGTGTACTGTGTGTGGGGAGGGTGTGGGATGCTGTTTGCTGTGTGTGGGAGGGTGTGGTATGCTGTGTAATGTGTGGGGGGAGGGTGTGGGATGTTGTGTACTGTGTGTGGGGAGGGTGTGGTATGCTGTGTACTGTGTGGGGGGAGGGTGTGGGATGTTGTGTACTGTGTGGGGGGAGGGTGTGGGATGCTATGTACTGTGTGTATGGTGGGTGTAGGATGCTGTGGACTGTGAGGAGGGAGGGTGTGGGATGCTGTGTACTGTAGGGGAGAGTGTGGTATGCTGTGTACTGTGTGTGTGGGGGGATGGTGTGGGATGCTGTGTACTGTGTGTGGGGGAGGGTGTGGGATGCTGTGTACTGTGTGTGGGGAGGGTGTGGGATGCTGTGTACTGTGTGTGGGGGAGTGTGTGGGATGCTGTGTACTGTGTGGGGGAGGGTGTGGGATGCTGTGTACTGTGTGGGGGAGGGTGTGGGATGTTTTGTATTGTGTGGAGAAGGGAGTGGGATGCTGTGTACTGTGTGGGGGGTGTATGGGATGTTGTGTACGGTGTGTGGGGGAGGGCGTGGGATGCTGTGTACAGAGTTTGGGGTAGGGTGTGGGATGCTGTGTAATGTGTGGGGTGGTGTGGGATGCTGTGTACTGTGTGGGGGGTGTGTGGGAAGCTGTGTACTGTGTAGGGGGATGATGTGGGATGCTGTGTACTGTGTGTGGGGGAGGGTGTGCAATGCTGTGTACTGTGTGGAGGAGGGTGTGGGATGCTGTGTGCTTTGTGGGGGGAGGGTGTGGTATGCTGAGTACTGTGTGGAGGGGAGGGTGTGATCCTGTGTACTGTGTGGGGGAGGGTGTGGGATGCTGTGTAATGTGTGGGGGTGTGGGATGCTGTATACTGTATGGAGAAGGGTGTGGGATGCTGTGTACTGTGTGGGGGTGTGTGGGATGCTGTGTACTGTGTGAGGAGGAGGGTGTGCGATGCTGTGTACTGTGTGTGGGGAGCGTGTGAGATCCTGTGTAATGTGTGGGGGAGGGTGTGGGATGCTGTGTACTGTGTGTGGAGGAGGGTGTCGGATGCTGTGTACTGTGTGTGGGGAGGGTCTGGGATTCTGTGTATTGTGTGTGGGGGAGGGTGTGAGATGCTGTGTACTGTGTCGGGGAGGGATGGGATGATGTGTACTGTGTGTGTGAGGGGGGGGATGCTATGTACTGTGTGGGGGAGGGTGTGGGATGCTCTGTAATGTGTGTGGGGGGAAGGTGTGGGATGCTGTGTATAGTGTGGGGGGAGGGTGTGGGATGCTGTGTACTGTGTGGAGGAGGGTGTGGGATGCTGTGTACTGTGTGTGGAGGAGGGTGTGGGATGCTGTGTACTGTGTTTGGGGTGGGTGTGGGATTTCTGTGTACTGTGTATGGGGGAGGGTGTGGGATGCTGTGTACTGTGTGTGGGAGGGTGTGGGATGCTGTGTACTGTGTGTGGGAGGATGTGGGATGCTATGTACAGTGTGGGGAAGGGTGTGGGATACTGTGTACTGTGTGAGGGGAGGGTGTGGGATGCTGTGTACTGTGTGTGGAGAGGGTGTGGGATTCTGTGTACTGTGTGTGGGAGAGGGTGTGGGATGCTGTGTACTTTGTGGGGAGAGGGTGCGGGATGTTGTGTACTGTGTGAGGCGAGGTTGTGGGAAGCTGTGTACAGTGTGGGGGAGGGTGTGTGATGCTGTGTACTGTGTGTGGGATACTGTGTACTGTGTGTGGGGAGGGTGTGAGATGCTGTGTACTGTGTGGGAGGAGGGTGTGGGATGCTGTGTACTATGTGTGGAGGAGGGTATGGGATGCTGAGTACTGTGTGTGGGGAGGGTGTGGGATGCTGTGTACTTTGTGGGGGGAGGGTGCGGGATGTTGTGTACTGTGTGAGGGGAGGTTGTGGGATGCTGTGTAGTGTGTGGAGGAGGGTGTGGGATGCTGTGTACTGTGTTTGGGGTGGGTGTGGGATGCTGTGTACTGTGTATGGGGGAGGGTGTGGGATGCTGTGTACTGTGTGTGGGAGGGTGTGGGATACGGTGTAATGTGTGGGGGAGGGTGTGGGAGGCTGGGTACTTTGTGGGAGAATTATTTGGGATGCTGTGTACTGTGTGGGGGAGGGTGTAGGATACTGGGTACTGTGTGTGGAGGAGGGTGTGGGATGCTGTGCTCTGTGTGTGGGGAGAGTGTGAGATGCTGTGTACTGTGTGTGGGGGAGGGTGTGGGATGCTGTGTACTGCGTGAGGAGGAGGGTGTGGGATTCTGTGTACTGTGTGTGGAGAGGGTGTGAGATGCTGTGTACTGTGTGGGAGGAGGGTGTGGGATGCTGTGTACTGTGTGTGGAGGAGGTGTGTGTGATGCTGTGTACTGTGTGTGGGGGAGGGTGTGGGATGCTGTGTACTTTGTGGGGGGAGGGTGCGGGATGGTGTGTACTGTGTGGGGGGAGGGTGTGGGATGCTGTGTACTGTGTGTGTGGGGATATGCTGTGTACTGTGTGTGGGGAGGGTGTGGGATGCTGTGTGCTGTGTGGGGGGAGGGTGTGGGATGCTGTGTACTGTGTGGAGGAGGGTGTGGGATGCTGTGTACTGTGTGTGGGGAGGGTGTGGGATGCAGTGTACTGTGTGGGGGGAGGGTGTGGGAGGCTGGGTATTTGTGGGAGGAGGATTTGGGATACTGTGTACTGTGTGGGGGAGGGTGCATGGTGCTGTGTACTGTGTGTGGGGAGGGTGTGGGATGCTGTGTACTGTGTGTGGGGAGGGTGTGGGATGCTGTGTACTGTGTGTGGGGAGGGTGTGGGATGCTGTGTACTATGTGTGTGGAGGAGGGTGTGGGATGCTGTGTTCTGTGTGTGGGGAGGGTGTGGGATGCTGTGAACTGTGTGGGGGGAGGGTGTGGTATGCTGTGTAATGTGTGGGGGGAGGGTGTGGGATGTTGTGTACTGTGTGTGGGGAGGGTGTGGTATGCTGTGTACTGTGTGGGGGAGGGTGTGGGATGCTGTGTACTGTGTGGGGGGAGGGTGTGGGATGCTGTGTACTGTGTGTATGGAGGGTGTAGGATGCTGTGTAGTGTG
Source organism: Homarus gammarus (assembly GCA_958450375.1). Taxonomy (NCBI): domain Eukaryota; kingdom Metazoa; phylum Arthropoda; class Malacostraca; order Decapoda; family Nephropidae; genus Homarus; species Homarus gammarus. Next base: position 25,608 of record CAUDMG010002620.1, on the reverse strand, counting down.
AGGAGGTAGGGTGTGGGATGCTGTGAACTGTAGGGTAGAGTGTGGGATGCTGTGTACTGTGTGTGTGTGGGGGATGGTGTGGGATGCTGTGTACTGTGTGTGGGGGAGGGTGTGCAATGCTGTGTACTGTGTGGAGGAGGGTGTGGGATGCTGTGTGCTTTGTGGGGGAGGGTGGGGTATGCTGTGTACTGTGTGGAGGGGAGGGTGTGATCCTGTGTACTGTGTGGGGGAGGGTGTGGGATGCTGTGTACTGTGTGGGGGTGTTGGATGCTGTATACTGTGTGGAGAAGGGTGTGCGATGCTGTGTACTGTGTGTGGAGAGCGTGTGAGATGCTGTGTAATGTGTGGGGGAGGGTGTGGGATGCTGTGTACTGTGTTGTGGAGGAGGTGTGTGGGATGCTGTCTACTGTGTGTGGGGAGGGTGTGGGATTCTGTGTACTGTGTGTTTGGGAGGGTGTGGGATGCTGTGTACTTTGTGGGGGGAGGGTGCGGGATGTTGTGTACTGTGTGTGGGGGAGGGTGTGGGATGCTGTGTACTGTGTGTGGGGAGGGTGTGGGATGCTGTGTGCTGTGTGGGAGGAGGGTGTGGGATGCTGTGTACTGTGTGGAGGATGGTGTGGGATGCTGTGTACTGTGTGTGGGGAGGGTGTGGGATGCTGTGTACTGTGTGGGGGGAGGGTGTGGGAGGCTGGGTATTTGTGGGAGGAGGATTTGGGATGCTGTGTACTGTGTGGGGGAGGGTGCATGGCGCTGTGTACTGTGTGTGGGGAGGGTGTGGGATGCTGTGTAGTGTGTGTGGGGAGGGTGTGGTATGCTGTGTACTGTGAGTGGGTAGGGTGTGGGATGCTGTGTGCTGTGTGGGGGGAGGGTGTGGGATGCTGTGTACTGTGTGGAGGAGGGTGTGGGATGCTGTGTACTGTGTGTGGGGAGGGTGTGGGATGCTGTGTACTGTGTGGGGGAGGGTGTGGGAGGAGGATTTGGGATACTGTGTACTGTGTGGGGGAGGGTGCATGGTGCTGTGTACTGTGTGTGGGAAGGGTGTGGGATGCTGTTTGCTGTGTGTGGGAGGGTGTGGTATGCTGTGTAATGTGTGGGGGGAGGGTGTGGGATGTTGTGTACTGTGTGTGGGGAGGGTGTGGTATGCTGTGTACTGTGTGGGGGGAGGGTGTGGGATGTTGTGTACTGTGTGGGGGGAGGGTGTGGGATGCTATGTACTGTGTGTATGGTGGGTGTAGGATGCTGTGGACTGTGAGGAGGGAGGGTGTGGGATGCTGTGTACTGTAGGGGAGAGTGTGGTATGCTGTGTACTGTGTGTGTGGGGGGATGGTGTGGGATGCTGTGTACTGTGTGTGTGGGGGAGGGTGTGGGATGCTGTGTACTGTGTGTGGGGAGGGTGTGGGATGCTATGTACTGTGTGTGGGGGAGTGTGTGGGATGCTGTGTACTGTGTGGGGGAGGGTGTGGGATGCTGTGTACTGTGTGGGGGAGGGTGTGGGATGTTTTGTAATGTGTGGAGAAGGGAGTGGGATGCTGTGTACTGTGTAGGGGGTGTATGGGATGTTGTGTACGGTGTGTGGGGGAGGGCGTGGGATGCTGTGTACAGAGTTTGGGGTAGGGTGTGGGATGCTGTGTAATGTGTGGGGTGGTGTGGGATGCTGTGCACTGTGTGGGGGGTGTGTGGGAAGCTGTGTACTGTGTAGGGGGATGATGTGGGTTGCTGTGTACTGTGTGTGGGGGAGGGTGTGCAATGCTGTGTACTGTGTGGAGGTGTGGGATGCTGTGTGCTTTGTGGGGGGAGGGTGTGGTATGCTGAGTACTGTGTGGAGGGGAGGGTGTGATCCTGTGTACTGTGTGGGGGAGGGTGTGGGATGCTGTGTAATGTGTGGGGGTGTGGGATGCTGTATACTGTATGGAGAAGGGTGTGGGATGCTGTGTACTGTGTGGGGGTGTGTGGGATGCTGTGTACTGTGTGAGGAGGAGGGTGTGCGATGCTGTGTACTGTGTGTGGGGAGCGTGTGAGATCCTGTGTAATGTGTGGGGGAGGGTGTGGGATGCTGTGTACTGTGTGTGGAGGAGGGTGTCGGATGCTGTGTACTGTGTGTGGGGAGGGTCTGGGATTCTGTGTATTGTGTGTGGGGGAGGGTGTGAGATGCTGTGTACTGTGTCGGGGAGGGGTGGGATGATGTGTACTGTGTGTGTGAGGGGGGGGATGCTATGTACTGTGTGGTGGAGGGTGTGGGATGCTCTGTAATGTGTGTGGGGGGAAGGTGTGGGATGCTGTGTATAGTGTGGGGGGAGGGTGTGGGAAGCTGTGTACTGTGTGGAGGAGGGTGTGGGATGCTGTGTACTGTGTGTGGAGGAGGGTGTGGGATGCTGTGTACTGTGTTTGGGGTGGGTGTGGGATTTCTGTGTACTGTGTATGGGGGAGGGTGTGGGATGCTGTGTACTGTGTGTGGGAGGGTGTGGGATGCTGTGTACTGTGTGTGGGAGGATGTGGGATGCTGAGTACTGTGTGTGGGGAGGGTATGGGATGCTGTGTACTGTGTGGGGGAGGGTGTGGGATGCTGTGTACTGTGTGGGGGGGTGTGGGATGCTGTGTTCTGTGTGGGGAGGGTGTGGGATGCTGTGTACTGTGTGTGGGGAGGGTGTGGGATGCTGTGTACTGTGTGGGGGAGGGTGTGGGATGCTGTGTACTGTGTGTGGGAGGGTGTGGGATGCTGTGTACTGTGTGGAGGAGGGTGTGGGATTTTGTGTACTGTGTGGGAGTGAGTGTGGGATGCTGTATACTGTGTAGGGGAGGGTGTGGGATGCTGTGTACTGTGTGGGAGGAGGGTGTGGGATGCTGTGTACTGTGTGTGGGGAGGGTGGGATACTGTGTACTGTGTGTGGGGAGGGTGTGGGATGCTGTGTACTGTGTGGGAGGAGGGTGTGGGATGCTGTGTACTGTGTGTGGGGAGGGTGTGAGATGCTGTGTACTGTGTGGGGGAGGGTGTGGGATGCTGTGTACTGTGTGTGGAGGAGGGTGTGGGATGCTGTGTACTGTGTGTGGGGGAGGGTGTGGGATGCTGTGTACTTTGTGGGGGAGGGTGCGGGATGTGTGTACTGTGTGTGGGGAGGGTGTGGGATGCTGTGTACTGTGTGTGGGGGGATATGCTGTGTACTGTGTGTGGGGAGGGTGTGGGATGCTGTGTGCTGTGTGGGGGAGGGTGTGGGATGCTGTGTACTGTGTGGAGGAGGGTGTGGGATGCTGTGTACTGTGTGTGGGGAGGGTGTGGGATGCTGTGTACTGTGTGGGGGAGGGTGTGGGAGGCTGGGTATTTGTGGAGGAGGATTTGGGATACTGTGTACTGTGTGGGGGAGGGTGCATGGTGCTGTGTACTGTGTGTGGGGAGGGTGTGGGATGCTGTGTACTGTGTGTGGGGAGGGTGTGGGATGCTGTGTACTGTGTGTGGGGAGGGTGTGGGATGCTGTGTACTGTGTGTGGAGGAGGGTGTGGGATGCTGTGTACTGTGTGTGGGGAGGGTGTGGGATGCTGTGTACTGTGTGGGGGGAGGGTGTGGTATGCTGTGTACTGTGTGGGGGAGGGTGTGGGATGTTGTGTACTGTGTGTGGGGAGGGTGTGGTATGCTGTGTACTGTGTGGGGGAGGGTGTGGGATGCTGTGTACTGTGTGGGGGAGGGTGTGGGATGCTGTGTACTGTGTGTATGGAGGATGTAGGATGCTGTGTACTGTGAGGAGGTAGGGTGTGGGATGCTGTGTACTGTAGGGGAGAGTGTGGGATGCTGTGTACTGTGTGTGTGTGGGGGATGGTGTGGGATGCTGTGTACTGTGTGTGGGGAGGGTGTGGGATGCTGTGTACTGTGTGGAGGAGGGTGTGGGATGCTGTGTGCTTTGTGGGGGAGGGTGTGGTATGCTGTGTACTGTGTGGAGGGGAGGGTGTGATCCTGTGTACTGTGTGGGGGAGGGTGTGGGATGCTGTGTACTGTGTGGGGTGTTGGATGCTGTATACTGTGTGGAGAAGGGTGTGCGATGCTGTGTACTGTGTGTGGAGAGCGTGTGAGATGCTGTGTAATGTGTGGGGGAGGGTGTGGGATGCTGTGTACTGTGTGTGGAGGAGGGTGTGGGATGCTGTGTACTGTGTGTGGGGAGGGTGTGGGATGCTGTGTACTGTGTGGGGGAGGGTGTGGGATGCTGTGTACTGTGTGGGAAGGGTGTGGGATGCAGTGTACTGTGTGTGGGAGGGTGTGGGATGCTGTGTACTGTGTGGGGGAGGGTGTGGGATGCTGTGTACTGTGTGTGGGGAGGGTGTGGGATGCTGTGTACTGTGTGGGGAGGGTGGGATGCTGTGTACTGTGTGGAGGAGGGTGGGATGCTGTGTACTGTGTGTGGGGAGGGTGTGGGATGCTGTGTACTGTGTGGGGGGGTGTGGGATGCTGTGTACTGTGTGGGGGAGGGTGTGGGATGCTGTGTACTGTGTGGGGGAGGGTGTGGGATGCTGTGTACTGTGTGGGGGAGGGTGTGGGATGGTGTGTACTGTGTGGGGGAGGGTGTGGGATGCTGTGTACTGTGTGGGGAGGGTGGGATGCTGTGTACTGTGTGGGGAGGGTGTGGGATGCTGTGTACTGTGTGGGGGAGGGTGTGGGATGCTGTGTACTGTGTGGGGGAGGGTGTGGGATGCTGTGTACTGTGTGGGGGAGGGTGTGGGATGCTGTGTACTGTGTGTGGGGAGGGTGTGGGATGCTGTGTACTGTGTGTGGGGAGGGTGTGGGATGCTGTGTACTGTGTGTGGGGAGGGTGTGGGATGCTGTGTACTGTGTGGGGGAGGGTGTGGGATGCTGTGTACTGTGTGTAGGGAGGGTGTGGGATGCTGTGTACTGTGTGGGGGAGGTGTGGGATGCTGTGTACTGTGTGGGGGAGGGTGTGGGATGCTGTGTACTGTGTGTGGGGAGGGTGTGGGATGCTGTGTACTGTGTGGGGGAGGGTGTGGGATGCTGTGTACTGTGTGGGGGAGGGTGTGGGATGCTGTGTACTGTGTGGGGGAGGGTGTGGGATGCTGTGTACTGTGTGGGGGAGGGTGTGGGATGCTGTGTACTGTGTGGGGGAGGGTGTGGGATGCTGTGTACTGTGTGGGGAGGGTGTGGATGCTGTGTACTGTGTGGGGAGGGTGTGGGATGCTGTGTACTGTGTGGGGAGGTGTGGGATGCTGTGTACTGTGTGGGGGAGGGTGTGGGATGCTGTGTACTGTGTGTGGGGAGGGTGTGGGATGCTGTGTACTGTGTGGAGGAGGGTGTGGGATGCTGTGTGCTTTGTGGGGGAGGGTGGGGTATGCTGTGTACTGTGTGGAGGGGAGGGTGTGATCCTGTGTACTGTGTGGGGGAGGGTGTGGGATGCTGTGTACTGTGTGGGGGGTGTTGGATGCTGTATACTGTGTGGAGAAGGGTGTGCGATGCTGTGTACTGTGTGTGGAGAGCGTGTGAGATGCTGTGTACTGTGTGGGGGAGGGTGTGGGATGCTGTGTACTGTGTTGTGGAGGAGGTGTGTGGGATGCTGTCTACTGTGTGTGGGGAGGGTGTGGGATTCTGTGTACTGTGTGTTTGGGAGGGTGTGGGATGCTGTGTACTTTGTGGGGGGAGGGTGCGGGATGTTGTGTACTGTGTGTGGGGGAGGGTGTGGGATGCTGTGTACTGTGTGTGGGGAGGGTGTGGGATGCTGTGTGCTGTGTGGGAGGAGGGTGTGGGATGCTGTGTACTGTGTGGAGGATGGTGTGGGATGCTGTGTACTGTGTGTGGGGAGGGTGTGGGATGCTGTGTACTGTGTGGGGGGAGGGTGTGGGAGGCTGGGTATTTGTGGGAGGAGGATTTGGGATGCTGTGTACTGTGTGGGGGAGGGTGCATGGCGCTGTGTACTGTGTGTGGGGAGGGTGTGGGATGCTGTGTAGTGTGTGTGGGGAGGGTGTGGTATGCTGTGTACTGTGAGTGGGTAGGGTGTGGGATGCTGTGTGCTGTGTGGGGGGAGGGTGTGGGATGCTGTGTACTGTGTGGAGGAGGGTGTGGGATGCTGTGTAGTGTGTGTGGGGAGGGTGTGGGATGCTGTGTACTGTGTGGGGGGAGGGTGTGGGAGGAGGATTTGGGATACTGTGTACTGTGTGGGGGAGGGTGCATGGTGCTGTGTACTGTGTGTGGGAAGGGTGTGGGATGCTGTTTGCTGTGTGTGGGAGGGTGTGGTATGCTGTGTAATGTGTGGGGGGAGGGTGTGGGATGTTGTGTACTGTGTGTGGGGAGGGTGTGGTATGCTGTGTACTGTGTGGGGGGAGGGTGTGGGATGTTGTGTACTGTGTGGGGGGAGGGTGTGGGATGCTATGTACTGTGTGTATGGTGGGTGTAGGATGCTGTGGACTGTGAGGAGGGAGGGTGTGGGATGCTGTGTACTGTAGGGGAGAGTGTGGTATGCTGTGTACTGTGTGTGTGGGGGGGATGGTGTGGGATGCTGTGTACTGTGTGTGTGGGGGAGGGTGTGGGATGCTGTGTACTGTGTGTGGGGAGGGTGTGGGATGCTATGTACTGTGTGTGGGGGAGTGTGTGGGATGCTGTGTACTGTGTGGGGGAGGGTGTGGGATGCTGTGTACTGTGTGGGGGAGGGTGTGGGATGTTTTGTATTGTGTGGAGAAGGGAGTGGGATGCTGTGTACTGTGTGGGGGGTGTATGGGATGTTGTGTACGGTGTGTGGGGGAGGGCGTGGGATGCTGTGTACAGAGTTTGGGGTAGGGTGTGGGATGCTGTGTAATGTGTGGGGTGGTGTGGGATGCTGTGCACTGTGTGGGGGGTGTGTGGGAAGCTGTGTACTGTGTAGGGGGATGATGTGGGTTGCTGTGTACTGTGTGTGGGGGAGGGTGTGCAATGCTGTGTACTGTGTGGAGGTGTGGGATGCTGTGTGCTTTGTGGGGGGAGGGTGTGGTATGCTGAGTACTGTGTGGAGGGGAGGGTGTGATCCTGTGTACTGTGTGGGGGAGGGTGTGGGATGCTGTGTAATGTGTGGGGGTGTGGGATGCTGTATACTGTATGGAGAAGGGTGTGGGATGCTGTGTACTGTGTGGGGGTGTGTGGGATGCTGTGTACTGTGTGAGGAGGAGGGTGTGCGATGCTGTGTACTGTGTGTGGGGAGCGTGTGAGATCCTGTGTAATGTGTGGGGGAGGGTGTGGGATGCTGTGTACTGTGTGTGGAGGAGGGTGTCGGATGCTGTGTACTGTGTGTGGGGAGGGTCTGGGATTCTGTGTATTGTGTGTGGGGGAGGGTGTGAGATGCTGTGTACTGTGTCGGGGAGGGGTGGGATGATGTGTACTGTGTGTGTGAGGGGGGGGATGCTATGTACTGTGTGGTGGAGGGTGTGGGATGCTCTGTAATGTGTGTGGGGGGAAGGTGTGGGATGCTGTGTATAGTGTGGGGGGAGGGTGTGGGAAGCTGTGTACTGTGTGGAGGAGGGTGTGGGATGCTGTGTACTGTGTGTGGAGGAGGGTGTGGGATGCTGTGTACTGTGTTTGGGGTGGGTGTGGGATTTCTGTGTACTGTGTATGGGGGAGGGTGTGGGATGCTGTGTACTGTGTGTGGGAGGGTGTGGGATGCTGTGTACTGTGTGTGGGAGGATGTGGGATGCTATGTACAGTGTGGGGAAGGGTGTGGGATACTGTGTACTGTGTGAGGGGAGGGTGTGGGATGCTGTGTACTGTGTGTGGAGAGGGTGTGGGATTCTGTGTATTGTGTGTGGGAGAGGGTGTGGGATGCTGTGTACTTTGTGGGGAGAGGGTGCGGGATGTTGTGTACTGTGTGAGGCGAGGTTGTGGGAAGCTGTGTACAGTGTGGGGGAGGGTGTGTGATGCTGTGTACTGTGTGTGGGATACTGTGTACTGTGTGTGGGGAGGGTGTGAGATGCTGTGTACTGTGTGGGAGGAGGGTGTGGGATGCTGTGTACTATGTGTGGAGGAGGGTATGGGATGCTGAGTACTGTGTGTGGGGAGGGTGTGGGATGCTGTGTACTTTGTGGGGGGAGGGTGCGGGATGTTGTGTACTGTGTGAGGGGAGGTTGTGGGATGCTGTGTAGTGTGTGGAGGAGGGTGTGGGATGCTGTGTACTGTGTTTGGGGTGGGTGTGGGATGCTGTGTACTGTGTATGGGGGAGGGTGTGGGATGCTGTGTACTGTGTGTGGGAGGGTGTGGGATACGGTGTAATGTGTGGGGGAGGGTGTGGGAGGCTGGGTACTTTGTGGGAGAATTATTTGGGATGCTGTGTACTGTGTGGGGGAGGGTGTAGGATACTGGGTACTGTGTGTGGAGGAGGGTGTGGGATGCTGTGCTCTGTGTGTGGGGAGAGTGTGAGATGCTGTGTACTGTGTGTGGGGGAGGGTGTGGGATGCTGTGTACTGCGTGAGGAGGAGGGTGTGGGATTCTGTGTACTGTGTGTGGAGAGGGTGTGAGATGCTGTGTACTGTGTGGGAGGAGGGTGTGGGATGCTGTGTACTGTGTGTGGAGGAGGTGTGTGTGATGCTGTGTACTGTGTGTGGGGGAGGGTGTGGGATGCTGTGTACTTTGTGGGGGGAGGGTGCGGGATGGTGTGTACTGTGTGTGGGGGAGGGTGTGGGATGCTGTGTACTGTGTGTGTGGGGATATGCTGTGTACTGTGTGTGGGGAGGGTGTGGGATGCTGTGTGCTGTGTGGGGGGAGGGTGTGGGATGCTGTGTACTGTGTGGAGGAGGGTGTGGGATGCTGTGTACTGTGTGTGGGGAGGGTGTGGGATGCAGTGTACTGTGTGGGGGGAGGGTGTGGGAGGCTGGGTATTTGTGGGAGGAGGATTTGGGATACTGTGTACTGTGTGGGGGAGGGTGCATGGTGCTGTGTACTGTGTGTGGGGAGGGTGTGGGATGCTGTGTACTGTGTGTGGGGAGGGTGTGGGATGCTGTGTACTGTGTGTGGGGAGGGTGTGGGATGCTGTGTACTATGTGTGTGGAGGAGGGTGTGGGATGCTGTGTTCTGTGTGTGGGGAGGGTGTGGGATGCTGTGAACTGTGTGGGGGGGGTGTGGTATGCTGTGTAATGTGTGGGGGGAGGGTGTGGGATGTTGTGTACTGTGTGTGGGGAGGGTGTGGTATGCTGTGTACTGTGTGGGGGAGGGTGTGGGATGCTGTGTACTGTGTGGGGGGAGGGTGTGGGATGCTGTGTACTGTGTGTATGGAGGGTGTAGGATGCTGTGTAGTGTGAGGAGGTAGGGTGTGGGATGCTGTGAACTGTAGGGGAGAGTGTGGGATGCTGTGTACTGTGTGTGTGTGGGGGATGGTGTGGGATGCTGTGTACTGTGTGTGGGGGAGGGTGTGCAATGCTGTGTACTGTGTGGAGGAGGGTGTGGGATGCTGTGTGCTTTGTGGGGGAGGGTGTGGTATGCTGTGTACTGTGTGGAGGGGAGGGTGTGATCCTGTGTACTGTGTGGGGGAGGGTGTGGGATGCTGTGTACTGTGTGGGGGTGTTGGATGCTGTATACTGTGTGGAGAAGGGTGTGCGATGCTGTGTACTGTGTGTGGAGAGCGTGTGAGATGCTGTGTAATGTGTGGGGGAGGGTGTGGGATGCTGTGTACTGTGTGTGGAGGAGGGTGTGGGATGCTGTGTACTGTGTGTGGGGAGGGTCTGGGATTCTGTGTACTGTGTGTGGGGGAGGGTGTGGGATGCTGTGTACTGTGTGGGGGAGGGTGTGGGATGCTGTGTACTGTGTGTGGGGGGAGGGTGTGGGATGCTGTGCATAGTATGGGGGGAGGGTGTGGGATGCTGTGTACTGTGTGGAGGAGGGTGTGGGATGCTGTGCACTGTGTGTAGAGGAGGGTGTGGGATGCTGTGTACTGTGTTCGGGGTGGGTGTGGGATGCTGTGTACTGTGTATGGGGGAGGGTGTGGGATGCTGTGTACTGTGTGGGGGAGGGTGTGGGATGCTGTGTACTGTGTGTGGGAGGATGTGGGATGCTGTGTACTGTGTGGGTGAGGGTGTTGGATGCTGTGTACTTTGTGGAAGAGGGTGTGGGATGCTGTGTACTGTGTAGGGGAGGGTGTGGGATGCTGTGTACTGTGTGGGGGAGGATGTGGGATTGCTGTTTACCGTGTGAGGGGAGGGTGTGGGATGCTGTGTACTGTGTGTGGAGGGTGTGGGATGCTGTGTACTGTGTGTGGGGAGGGTGTGGGATGCTGTGTACTGTGTGGGGGAGGATGTTGGAGGCTGTGTACTGTGTGTGGGGAGGGTGTGGTATGCTGTGTACTGTGTGGGGGGAGGGTGTGGGATGCTGTGTACTGTGTGGGGGAGGGATCGGATGATGTGTACTGTGTGTGGGGAGGATGTGGGATGCTGTGTACTGTGTGAGGGGAGGGTGTGGGATGCTGTGCTCTGTGTGTGGGGAGGGTGTGAGATGCTGTGTACTGTGTGTGGGGGAGGGTGTGGGATGCTGTGTACTGCGTGTGGAGGAGGGTGTGGGATTCTGTGTACTGTGTGTGGGGAGGGTGTGGGATGCTGTGTACTGTGTGGGGGAGGGTGTGGGATGCTGAGTACTGTGTGTGGAGGAGGTGTGTGGGATGCTGTCTACTGTGTGTGGGGAGGGTGTGGGATTCTGTGTACTGCGTGTGGGGAGGGTGTGGGATGCTGTGTACTTTGTGGGGGGAGGGTGCGGGATGTTGTGTACTGTGTATGGGGGAGAGTGTGGGATGCTGTGTACTGTGTGTGTGGGGGGATGGTGTGGGATGCTGTGTACTGTGTGTGGGGGAGGGTGTGCAATGCTGTGTACTGTGTGGAGGAGGGTGTGGGATGCTGTGTGCTTTGTGGGGGAGGGTGTGGTATGCTGTGTACTGTGTGGAGGGGAGGGTGTGATCCTGTGTACTGTGTGGGGGAGGGTGTGGGATGCTGTGTACTGTGTGGGGGTGTTGGATGCTGTATACTGTGTGGAGAAGGGTGTGCGATGCTGTGTACTGTGTGTGGAGAGCGTGTGAGATGCTGTGTAATGTGTGGGGGAGGGTGTGGGATGCTGTGTACTGTGTGTGGAGGAGGGTGTGGGATGCTGTGTACTGTGTGTGGGGAGGGTCTGGGATTCTGTGTACTGTGTGTGGGGGAGGGTGTGGGATGCTGTGTACTGTGTGGGGGAGGGTGTGGGATGCTGTGTACTGTGTGTGGGGGAGGGTGTGGGATGCTGTGTATAGTGTGGGGGAGGGTGTGGGATGCTGTGTACTGTGTGGAGGAGGGTGTGGGATGCTGTGTACTGTGTGTGGGGAGGGTGTGGGATGCTGTGTACTGTGTGGGGGTGGGTGTGGGATGCTGTGTACTGTGTGTGGGGGAGGGTGTGGGATGCTGTGTACTGTGTGGAGGAGGGTGTGGGATGCTGTGTACTGTGTGTGGGAGGATGTGGGATGCTGTGTACTGTGTGGGTGAGGGTGTGGGATGCTGTGTACTTTGTGGAAGAGGGTGTGGGATGCTGTGTACTGTGTGGGGAGGGTGTGGGATGCTGTGTACTGTGTGGGGGAGGATGTGGGATTGCTGTTTACCGTGTGAGGGGAGGGTGTGGGATGCTGTGTACTGTGTGTGGGAGGGTGTGGGATGCTGTGTACTGTGTGTGGGGAGGGTGTGGGATGCTGTGTACTGTGTGGGGGAGGGTGTGGGATGCTGTGTACTGTGTGTGGGGAGGGTGTGGGATGCTGTGTACTGTGTGGGGGGAGGGTGTGGGATGCTGTGTACTCTGTGGGGGAGGGATCGGATGATGTGTACTGTGTGTGGGGAGGATGTGGGATGCTGTGTACTGTGTGAGGGGAGGGTGTGGGATGCTGTGCTCTGTGTGTGGGGAGGGTGTGAGATGCTGTGTACTGTGTGTGGGGGAGGGTGTGGGATGCTGTGTACTGCGTGTGGAGGAGGGTGTGGGATTCTGTGTACTGTGTGTGGGTAGGGTGTGAGATGCTGTGTACTGTGTGGGAGGAGGGTGTGGGATGCTGAGTACTGTGTGTGGAGGAGGTGTGTGGGATGCTGTCTACTGTGTGTGGGGAGGGTGTGGGATTCTGTGTACTGCGTGTTTGGGAGGGTGTGGGATGCTGTGTACTTTGTGGGGGGAGGGTGCGGGATGTTGTGTACTGTGTGGGGGAGGGTGTGGGATGCTGTGTACTGTGTGTGGGGAGGGTGTGGGATGCTGTGTGCTGTGTGGGGGGAGGGTGTGGGATGCTGTGTACTGTGTGGAAGATGGTGTGGGATGCTGTGTACTGTGTGTGGGGAGGGTGTGGGATGCTGTGTACTGTGTGGGGGGAGGGTGTGGGAGGCTGGGTATTTGTGGGAGGAGAATTTCGGATGCTGTGTTCTGTGTGGGGGAGGGTGCATGGTGCTGTGTACTGTGTGTGGGGAGGGTGTGGTATGCTGTGTACTGTGAGTGGGTAGGGTGTGGGATGCTGTGTGCTGTGTGGGGGGAGGGTGTGGGAGGAGGATTTCTGATACCGTGTACTGTGTGGGGGAGGGTGCATGGTGCTGTGTACTGTGTGTGGGGAGGGTGTGGGATGCTGTGTGCTGTGTGTGGGAGGGTGTGGTATGCTGTGTAATGTGTGGGGGGAGGGTGTGGGATGTTGTGTACTGTGTGTGGGGAGGGTGTGGTATGCTGTGTACTGTGTGGGGGGAGGGTGTGGGATTCTGTGTACTGTGTGTGGGAGAGGGTGTGGGATGCTGTGTACTTTGTGGGGAGAGGGTGCGGGATGCTGTGTACTATGTGTGGAGGAGGGTATGGGATGCTGAGTACTGTGTGTGGGGAGGTTGTGGGAAGCTGTGTACACTGTTGGGGAGGGTGTGTGATGCTGTGTACTGTGTGTGGGATAGTGTGTACTGTGTGTGGGGAGGGTGTGAGATGCTGTGTACTGTGTGGGAGGAGGGTGTGGGATGCTGTGTACTATGTGTGGAGGAGGGTATGGGATGCTGAGTACTGTGTGTGGGGAGGGTGTGGGATGCTGTGTACTTTGTGGGGGGAGGGTGCGGGATGTTGTGTACTGTGTGAGGGGAGGTTGTGGGATGCTGTGTAGTGTGTGGGGGAGGGTGTGGGATGCTGTGTATTGTGTGTGGGGAGGGTGTTGGATGCTGTGTGCTGTGTGGGGTAGGGTGCGGGATGCTGTGTACTGTGTGGAGGAGGGTGTGGGATGCTGTGTACTGTGTGTGGGGAGGGTGTGGGATACTGTGTAATGTGTGGGGGGAGGGTGTGGGATGCTGTGCTCTGTGTGTTGGGAGAGTGTGAGATGCCATGTACTGTGTGTGGGGGAGGGTGTGGGATGCTGTGTACTGCGTGTGGGGAGGGTGTGGGATTCTGTGTACTGTGTGTGGGGGAGGGTGTGGGATGCTGTGTACTTTGTGGGGGGAGGGTGCGGGATGTTGTGTACTGTGTGTGGGGGAGGGTGTGGGATGCTGTGTACTGTGTGTGTGGGGGTATGCTGTGTACTGTGTGTGGGGAGGGTGTGGGATGCTGTGTGCTGTGTGGGGGGAGGGTGTGGGATGCTGTGTACTGTGTGGAGGAGGGTGTGGGATGCTGTGTACTGTGTGTGGGGAGGGTGTGGGATGCTGTGTACTGTGTGAGGGGAGGGTGTGGGAGGCTGGGTATTTGTGAGAGGAGGATTTGGGATACTGTGTACTGTGTGGGGAAGGGTGCATGGTGCTGTGTACTGTGTGTGGGGAGGGTGTGGGATGCTGTGTACTGTGTGTGGGGAGGGTGTGGGATGCTGTGTACTGTGTGTGGGGAGGGTGTGGGATGCTGTGTACTATGTTTGGAGGAGGGTGTGGGATGCTGTGTTCTGTGTGTGGGGAGGGTGTGGGATGCTGTGAACTGTGTGGGGGGAGGGTGTGGTATGCTGTGTAATGTGTGGGGGGAGGGTGTGGGATGTTGTGTACTGTGTGTGGGGAGGGTGTGGTATGTTGTGTACTGTGTGGGGGGAGGGTGTGGGATGTTGTGTACTGTGTGGGGGGAGGGTGTGGGATGCTGTGTACTGTGTGTATGGAGGGTGTAGGATGCTGTGTACTGTGAGGAGGTAGGGTGTGGGATGCTGTGTACTGTAGGGGAGAGTGTGGGATGCTGTGTACTGTGTGTGTGGGGGGATGGTGTGGGATGCTGTGTACTGTGTGTGGGGGAGGGTGTGCAATGCTGTGTACTGTGTGGAGGAGGGTGTGGGATGCTGTGTGCTTTGTGGGGGAGGGTGTGGTATGCTGTGTACTGTGTGGAGGGGAGGGTGTGATCCTGTGTACTGTGTGGGGGAGGGTGTGGGATGCTGTGTACTGTGTGGGGGTGTTGGATGCTGTATACTGTGTGGAAAAGGGTGTGCGATGCTGTGTACTGTGTGTGGAGAGCGTGTGAGATGCTGTGTAATGTGTGGGGGAGGGTGTGGGATGCTGTGTACTGTGTGTGGAGGAGGGTGTGGGATGCTGTGTACTGTGTGTGGGGAGGGTCTGGGATTCTGTGTACTGTGTGTGGGGGAGGGTGTGGGATGCTGTGTACTGTGTGGGGGAGGGTGTGGGATGCTGTGTACTGTGTGTGTGAGGGGGGATGCTATGTACTGTGTGGGGGAGGGTGTGGGATGCTGTGTACTGTGTGTGGGGGAGGGTGTGGGATGCTGTGTATAGTGTGGGGGAGGGTGTGGGATGCTGTGTACTGTGTGGAGGAGGGTGTGGGATGCTGTGCACTGTGTGTGGAGGAGGGTGTGGGATGCTGTGTACTGTGTTTGGGGTGGGTGTGGGATGCTGTGTACTGTGTATGGGGGAGGGTGTGGGATGCTGTGTACTGTGTGGGGGAGGGTGTGGGATGCTGTGTACTGTGTGTGGGAGGATGTGGGATGCTGTGTACTGTGTGGGGGAGGGTGTGGGATGCTGTGTACTGTGTGTGTGAGGGGGGATGCTATGTACTGTGTGGGGGAGGGTGTGGGATGCTGTGTACTGTGTGTGGGGGAGGGTGTGGGATGCTGTGTATAGTGTGGGGGAGGGTGTGGGATGCTGTGTACTGTGTGGAGGAGGGTGTGGGATGCTGTGCACTGTGTGTGGAGGAGGGTGTGGGATGCTGTGTACTGTGTTCGGGGTGGGTGTGGGATGCTGTGTACTGTGTATGGGGGAGGGTGTGGGATGCTGTGTACTGTGTGGGGGAGGGTGTGGGATGCTGTGTACTGTGTGTGGGAGGATGTGGGATGCTGTGTACTGTGTGGGTGAGGGTGTTGGATGCTGTGTACTTTGTGGAAGAGGGTGTGGGATGCTGTGTACTGTGTAGGGGACGGTGTGGGATGCTTTGTACTGTGTGGGGGAGGGTGTGGGATGCTGTGTACTGTGTGGGGGAGGATGTGGGATTGCTGTTTACCGTGTGAGGGGAGGGTGTGGGATGCTGTGTACTGTGTCGTTGAAGGATGTGGGATGCTGTGTACTGTGTGTGGGGAGGGTGTGGGATGCTGTGTACTGTGTGGGGGAGGATGTTGCAGGCTGTGTACTGTGTGTGGGGAGGGTGTGGTATGCTGTGTACTGTGTGGGGGGAGGGTGTGGGATGCTGTGTACTGTGTGGTTGGAGGATGTGGGATGCTGTGTACTGTGTGGGGGAAGAGTGTGGGATGCTGTGTACTGTGTGGAGGAGGGTGTGGGAGGAGGGTGTGGGATGCTGGGTATTGAGTGGGTAAGGGTGTGGGGTGATGTGTACTGTGTGTGGGGGAGGGTGTGGGATGCTGTGTTCTGTGTGGAGGGTGGGTGTGGGATGCTGTGTACTGTGTGTGGGGGAGGGTGTGGGATGCTGTGTACTGTGTGCGGGGGTGTGTGATGCTGTGTACTGTGTGGGGGGAGGGTGTGGGATGCTGTGTACTGTGTGGGGTGTGTGTGATACTGTGTACTGTGTGGGGGGAGGGTGTGGGATATTGTGTACTGAGTGGGGGGGCGGGGTGTTGGGTAGTGACAATAAACGTTCAACAGAATTCTTGTATTATAATCAATTAAAACACAACGCACCACCACGGGGTTGCCTTCTTGTACCTTGTCAACTTTATACGAAATATTTCCGATTCGTCCTATCCTGGGAAGACGAACCCGTGAACTATACAGTTAATCGTCACGTTACACCCTTGTCAATATTCGAGAGGACGACATTAGCCCAGAACGACAAGGACTCAGTAGAGTATGTGTTGCCAGGTGGAGGAAAATCTTTAACAGGAACGTCGATACTTCATCAGGGAACAGACAGCTAAAAAAATGGACCATGAATATTGGCAGTATTAAACCTACTTGAAAATATATCCCAGATGTATGAAAACTTCCATACGCCAGGTCAAGACAGGTGGGTATTGGGGAGACTGAACTCAGGCACAATACAAGAGAGAGGTCACACTAAAGTCCGGTGGTAAGCGGTATTGCAGTAACTCCTCGAGGAATGTCTCCTGCTGTATAACTAAAAGTAATGTGAAATGTTAAGAAATAAATCAACTGGGTGTCCTATGACCTCCCACCTTGGGATTGTGACCTCTGATCATGTGGCGGTAACCTTTGACCTTGCGACTAACCTCTGACCCTGTGACTGTGACCTCTGAGCCTGAAATTTACCTCTGACCCTGTGATTAACCTCTAACCCTGTGAATGTGAACTCTGACCCTGTGATTAACCTCTGACCCTGTGATTAACCTCTGACCCTGTGACTAACCCCTGACATTCTGGCAGTGACTACTTGAATTTGTATATTGGATATAAATGCGCATGTGATAACTGAGTTACGCAGTTTATTACATACTCGTGTATTAACACTTAGAGGATTAGTGTCGCACTTAGGTAACTTATTCTTGCTAACTTCACACTATTCTACTGAGCTGAGAGAAACACCTGCCACTCAATGGGTTAAGGGGTCACACTCCTTGTATAATTGAACAATTATTAGAGAAAACTATATAATTCATTAATAAAAATTATATTCCGAACTAATGGACACAAAACAAATAACTATTACGGTAATATATATATATATATATATATATATATATATATATATATATATATATATATATATATATATATACTGTATATATATATATATATATATATATATATATATATATATATATATATATATATATATATACTATATATATATATATATATATGCAAGTAAATCACTGTAGGTGCGCGTGATCTAGGTATATGCTGATAACCACCAGGAAAGAAGAAAACACGAAGTTCCCAAGCGCTTTCGTGTAATTCACATCTTCAGGGGTGAGTACAGACTCACCCCTGAAGATGTGAATTACACGAAAGCGCTTGGGAACTTCGTGTTTTCTTCTTTCCTGGTGGTTATCAGCATATATATATATATATATATATATATATATATATATATATATATATATATATATATATATATATATACAGTATATATATATATATATATATATATATATATATATATATATATATATATATATATATAATACACACACACTCCAAGTTATAACACATAACACTAATTATACCCGTCAACAAGTTCTCTGCTTCCAAGCCTGCGAATATAGCAAGTGTACAGCAAACTATCAATCAAAACATCTCTCACTCGGCAATTATTCAATCAGGCGATGGCTGGCTGGCGGCACGACGCAGTCAGCGGGGATGGTCGAGTGGAGGATTAAACACGAGCTCCAGACACATGCCAGTTCTCAGACTCCCGCTGCGGCATTACAGCTCTTCCACATTCACAAAAACAAGCGAATTTCAACCTTAAACCGTAAGACCGCATGGTCGAGAAAGGTAGGTCCTCAGTACGGTGGGTTGAGCCTTCCGTGTCGGATGAAGCAGAAAGACGTTGATTTTCCCGCCAAGTGGAAATATTGTTGGAACATTCAGACTCAATTTGGCGGGAGACATGCGATGGCGAGTCGCGCGACAAAAATCATACCAATGTTGGGGAAAATCTTATCAGTGTTGAGGAAAATCATTTCAACCAGAGGAAGGGGAGGAGGGACAGGGGAAGGAGAAAGAGAGGGGAGGAGCGTAGGAGAGGGAAGGAAGAGACACTGTCTTCTCTACTTCATCACAAGTCATATTTTACTACGGTGTCCTTGTACACTTTACCTCTATAACAAGATGTAATAACAGATTATATCTGAATAAAAATTAAAATGAGAAAACAACATTATCATAAGATGATAATAATAATAATAATAATAATAATAATAATAATAATAATAATAATAATAATAATAATAATAATAGCCTGTCAGGTAATTAAACAACCTCCACATTATTTAAAAGGATTTAGAAAAAAACACATTATCTTAAACAGTAATATATATATATATATATATATATATATATATATATATATATATATATATATATATATATATATATATATATATACTATTTAAAGATTAGTAGGGTCATTACCTAATACCTGACCATTGTGGACCTGGTCTCACCCTCCTCTGTATATATACACCTTGTTTTGTACTTCTCTCTAGTCTGTACTCACCCCTGAAGATGTGAATTACACGAAAGCGCTTGGGAACTTCGTGTTTTCTTCTTTCCTTGTGGTTATCAGCATATACCTAGATCACGCGCACCTACTGTGATTTACTTGCATATATATATATATATATATATATATATATATATATATATATATATATATATATATATATATATATGCAAGAACACGAGAAATATCGAAAATGAAACCAAACTGCTTTGATAGAAGAACGTCAGAGGACAGATATCAGGGTCAAGGTCAAGCGGAGGGTTTGACGTTATATTCTTTTGTTTTTTTTCCTATGCCCGATCTCATTCAGTCATCCTACATTTCATTAAACGATCTAACCAATTTATAATCCCTATTTCATTTTGCCATTTCGTCAAATTTACAGCCCATTCCTATTTACTATCTTACCTATTTCCCCTGCACTCCGTATTCCCATTTACCATACAGTACATACCGTAAAATTTCACACTCTGCCCCCAATAACTTTTTAAGTTGTCATTATCAGTCCCCTCTTTTCTACTCACTTCAGTTTACAATCTTTATCTCCCAGTTTCTATTTGTTAACTCACAATCACTCATTCTTACACGATTCAATTAATTATATATCATTATTATCATCAGTGTCTTGCATGAGGTTAGTTATCACCATTCTTTAGTAAGTCACTACAGTACTGCTTGGTCTGATGGTTAAGTCTTTCTCGCAGTAGACAAAAAGTTCAAGGTGTTTTTCTTGTTTGATTTAGAGAAAAAAAAAGCCTAAAGAAGTGACCCAGATTGATGACCTCTACCCAGTTGATGTTCACCTCCTGACCCAAGCTAACCATTGTATGTTGGATGACTTCTGACCAGCTAATGCCCACATGATGACCTTGAGTGACCTATGTACAATATGTATGTTGGAGGTCTGTACCGCCTCCTCCCTCTGTTGACCCATACAAGCTGATAATGTGTGGGCGTGTTAAAAATTTTGTTTAGGTCAAACTCATTTCCAGTCCAGTCTTTAATTTTAAGTATTCCAACACCAGTAGCAACAGGGCAGCACCCCAACACCAGTAGCAACAGGGCAGCACCCCAACACCAGTAGCAGCTGCTGTAGAATAGCGCCCTAACAGCAGCATCAAGAGAGTACCCCAAAAGTAGCACAAGAAAAATGTCCATGTAGCAGCAACAACAGCACAGCACCCCAGCAGCAGCAGCAGCACAGCACCCCAGCAGCAGCAGCAGGAGGAGGAGATAGTAATCCCCGGTTGTGGTGGTCCGTGGTGCGTGTAACCCCCCGGTATTATACGACTATTTTAACTTGGATGGGACTTAAGGCTTTCTGGACCAGCCCGGGGGAGTTTAGTGGGGAGGGGATGGAGGGATCACACCCTCACCCCTCACCACCGCCAACACCCTCACCACTCACACCCCTCACTACCCTTACCTTCTTAACACTCAAACCCCTCACACCCTCACCACATATTCGAACACCTCACAACCACTCACAACATCACCCTATCACTTCTCGCATTCGCCTCTCTCGCACCCTCATCCCTCAACACTCACACCCTCATCACCTCAACACTCACACCCTCATCCCTCAACACTCACACCCTCATCCCTCAACACTCACACCCTCATCCCTCAACACTCACACCCTCATCCCTCAACACTCACATCCTCATCCCTCAACACACACCATCATCCCTCAACACTCACACCCTCATCCCTCAACACTCACATCCTCATCCCTCAACACCCACACCCTCATCCCTCAACACTCACACACTCATCACCTCAACACTCACACCTTCATCCCTCAACACTCTCACCCTCATCCCTCAACACTCACACCCTCATCCCTCAACACTCACATCCTCATCCCTCAACACGCACACCCTCATCCCTCAACACTCACACCCTCATCCCTCAACACTCACACCCTCATCCCTCAACACTCACACCCTCATCCCTCAACACTCACACACTCATCCCCCAACACTCACACCCTCATCCTTCAACACTCTCACCCTCATCCCTCAACACTCACATCCTCATCCCCCAACACTCACACCTCATCCCTCAACACTCACACCCTCATCCCTCAACACTCACATCCTCATCCCCCAACACTCACACCCTGATCCCTCAACACTCACACCCTCATCCCTCACACCCTCATTCCTCAACACTCACACCCTCATCCCTCAACACTCACACCCTCATCCCTCAACACTAACACCCTCATATCTTAGCATTCTCACCCTCATCCTTCAAAACTCACACCCTCATCCCTCATCACTCACACCCTCAACACCCACACCCTCATCCATCAACACTCACACCCTCATCCCTCAACACTCACACCCTCATCCCTCATCACTCACACCCTCATCCCTCAACACTCACACCCTCATCCCTCAACACTCACACCCTCATCCTTCAACACTCACACCCTCATCCCTCAACACTCACACCCTCATCCCTAAACACTCACACCCTCATCCCTCAACACTCACATCCTCATCCCTCAACACTCACACCCTCATCCCTCAACACTCACACCCTCATCCCTCAACACTCACACCCTCATCCCTCAACACTCACACCCTCATCCCTCAACACTCACACCCTCATCCCTCAACACTCACATCCTCATCCCTCAACACTCACACCCTCATCCCTCAACACTCACACCTCATCCCTCAACACTCACACCCTCATCCCTCAACACTCACACCCTCATCCCTCAACACTCACACCCTCATCCCTCAACACTCACACCCTCATCCCTCAACACTCACACCCTCATCCCTCAACACTCACACCCTCATCCCTCAACACTCACACCCTCATCCCACATCACTCACACCCTCATCCCTCAACACTCCACCCTCATATCTTAGCACTCTCACCCTCATCCTTCAACAGTCACACCCTCATCCCTCATCACTCACACCCTCATCCCTCAACACTCACACCCTCATCCCTCAACACTCACACCCTCATCCCTCAACACTCACACCCTCATCCCACATCACTCACACCCTCATCCCTCAACACTCCACCCTCATATCTTAACACTCACACCCTCATCCTTCAACACTCACACCCCCATCCCTCATCAATCACACCCTCATCCCTCAACACTCACACCCTCATCCCTCAACACTCACACCCTCATCCCTCAGCACTCTCACCCTCATCCCTCAACACTCACACCCTCATCCCTCAACACTGTCACCCTCATCCCTCAGCACTCTCACCCTTATCCCTCAACACTCACACCCTCATCCCTCAACACTCACACCCTCATCCTTCAACACTCTCACCCTTAACCCTCAACCCTCACACCCTCATCCCTCACACCCTCACCCTCAACACTCACATCCTCATCCCTCAACACTCACACTCTCATCCCACAACACTCACACCCTCATCCCTCAACACTCACACCCTCATCCCTCAACACTCACACCCTCATCCCTCAACACTCACACCCTCATCCCTCAACACTCACACCCTCATCCCTCAACACTCACACCCTCATCCCACAACACTCACACCCTCATCCCTCAACACTCACACCCTCATCCCTCAACACCGTCACCCTCATCCCTCAACACTCACACCCTCATCCCTCAACACTCACACCCTCATCCCTCAACACTCACACCCTCATCCCTCAACACTCACACCCTCATCCCTCAACACTCACACCCTCATCCCTCAACTCTCACATCCTCATCCCTCAACACTCACACCCTCATCCCTCAACACTCGCACCCTCATTCCTCAACACTCACACCCTCATCCCTCATAACCCACACCCTCCTCCCTCATCACTCACACCCTCATCCCTCAACATTCCACCCACATATCTTAACACTTACACCCTCATCCCTCATCACTCACACCCTCATCCTTCAACACTCACGCCCTCATCCCTCATCACTCACACCCTCATCTCTCAAACACTCACACCATCATCCCTCAACACTCACACCCACATCCCTCAACACTCACACCCTCATTCCTCAACACTTACACCCTCATCCCTCAAAACTCACACCCTCATCCCTCAACACTCACACCCTCATCCCTCACCCCCTCATTCCTCAACACTCACACCCTCATCCCTCAACACTCACACCCTCATCCCTCAACACTCACACCCTCATCCCTCATCACTCACACCCTCATCCCTCAACACTCAAACCCTCATCCCTCAACACTCACACCCTCATATCTTAGCACTCTCACCCTCATCCTTAAACACTCACACCCTCATCCCTCGTCACTCACACCCTCATCCCTCAACACTCACACCCTCAAACTTCAACACTCACACCCTCATCCCTCAACACTCACATCCCTCATCCCTCAACACTCTCACCCTCATCCCTCAACACTCTCACCCTCATCCCTCAACACTCACACCCTCATCCCTCAACACTCACACCCTCATCCCTCAACACTCACACCCTCATCCCTCAACACTGTCACCCTCATCCCTCAACACTCACACCCTCATCCCTCAACACTCACACCCTCATCCCTCAACTCTCACATCCTCATCCCTCAACACTCACACCCTCATCCCTCAACACTCACACCCTCATCCCTCAACACTCACACCCTCATCCCTCAACACTCACACCTTCATCCTTCAACACTCAAATCCTCATCCCTCAACACTCACACCCTCATCCCTCAACACTCACACCCTCATCCCTCAACACTCACACCCTCATCCCTCAACACTCACACCCTCATCCCTCAACACTCACACCCTCATCCCTCAACACTCACACCCTCATCCCTCAACACTCACACCCTCATCCCTCAACACTCACACCCTCATCCCTCAACACTCACACCCTCATCCCTCAACACTCACACCCTACTCCCTCAACACTCACACCCTCATCCCTCAACACTCACACCCTCATCCCTCAACACTCACACCCTCATCCCTCAACACTCACATCCTCATCCTTCAACACTCACACCCTCATCCCTCAACACTCACACCCTCATCCCTCAACACTCACACCTCATCCCTCAACACTCACACCATCATCCCTCAACACTCACACCCTTATCCCTCAAACACTCTCACCCTCATCCTCAACACTCACACCCTCACCTCAACCTCACACCCTCATCCCTCAACCTCAACCTCATCCCTCAACACTCCACCCTCATCCCTCAACACTCTCACCCTCATCCCTCAACACTCTTACCCTCATCCTCAACACTCACACCCTCATCCCTCAACACTCACACCCTCATCCCTCACCACTCACACCCTAATCCCTCAACACTCACACCCTCATCCCTCAACACTCTCACCCTCATCCCTCAACACTCACACCCTCATGCTTCAACACTCACAACCCTCATCCTCAACACTCACAACCTCATCCCTCAACACTCACACCCTCATCCCTCAACACTCACATCCTCATCCCCCAACACTCACACGCTCATCCTCAACACTCACACCCTCATCCCTCAACACTCACACCCTCATACCTCAACACTCACACCCTCATCCCTCAACACTCACATCCTCATCCCTCAACACTCTCACCCTCATCCATCAACACTCACACCCTCATCCCTCAACACTCACACCCTCATCCCCCAACACTCTCACCCTCATCCATCAACACTCACACCCTCATCCCTCAACACTCACACCCTCATCCACCAACACTCACACCCTCATCCTCAACACTCACACCCTCATCCTCACAAACCACCCTCATCCCTCAACATTCCACCCTCATATCTTAACACTTACACCCTCATCCCTCATCACTTACACCCTCATCCATCAACAATCACACCGTCATCCCTCAACACTCACGCCCTCATCCCTCATCACTCACACCCTCATCCCTCAAAACTGTCACCCTCATCCCTCAACACTCACACCCTCATCCCTCATCACTCACACCCTCATCCCTCAACACTCACACCCTCATCCCTCAACACTCACACCCTCATCCTTAAACACTCACACCCTCATCCATCAACACTCACACCCTCATCCCTCAACATTCACACCCTCATCCTTCAACATTCACACCCTCATCCCACAACACTCACACCCTCATCCCTCAACACTCACACCCTCATCCCTCAACACTCACACCCTCATCCCTCAACAATCACACCCTCATCCCTCAACACTCACACCCTCATCCTTCAACACTCACACCCTCATCCCTCATCACTCACACCCTCATCCCTCAACACTCACACCCTCATTCCTCAACACTCACACCCTCATCCCTCAACAATCACACCCTCATCCCTCAACAATCACACCCTCATCCCTCAACACTCACACCCTCATCCCTCACACTCACACCCTCATCCCTCAACACTCACACCCTCATCCCTCAACACTCACACCCTCATCCCTCATCACTCACACCCTCATCCCTCATCACTCACACCCTCATCCCTCACACTCACCCTCATCCCTCACACTCACAACCTCATCCCTCAACACTCACACCCTCATCCCTCAACACTCACACCCTCATCCTCAACACTCACACCCTCATCCCTCATCACTCACACCCTCATCCTCATCACTCACACCCG
Organism: Homarus gammarus; assembly: GCA_958450375.1. Classification (NCBI taxonomy): domain Eukaryota; kingdom Metazoa; phylum Arthropoda; class Malacostraca; order Decapoda; family Nephropidae; genus Homarus; species Homarus gammarus. The sequence goes on along the minus strand of CAUDMG010002620.1, from coordinate 506 downwards.
CATCCCTCAACACTCACACCCTCATTCCTCAACACTCACACCCTCATCCCTCAACACTCACACCCTCATTCCTCAACACTCACACCCTCATCCCTCATCACTCACACCCTCATCCCTCAACACTCACACCTCATTCCCTCAACACTCACACCCTCATCCCTCACACTCACACCCTCATCCCTCAACATTCACACCTATCCTCAACATCACCCCTCATCCCTCAACACTCACACCCTCATCCTCAACACTCACACCCTCATCCCTCATCACTCACACCCTCATCCCTCAACACTCACACCTCATCCCTTAACACTCACACCCTCATCCCTCAACAGCACACACCGCAGCCCTCAACACTCATACAGCCCTCAATCACCTCATCGGGGAGGGGGGGGAAATTGTCTCGTGAGTGCCTTCTGCTTCGTCTCTGAGTATGCCCTGAGGAGAAAGGGGAGGGAGGGAGGGAGAAGAAAGGAAGAGTTCTTGGACTCCACACACCACTTTCT